>JACEEZ010001645.1:230000-242500 GCA_016584305.1 Chionoecetes opilio | reverse complement strand
CCTTCCTTCCTTCCTTCCTTTCTTACTCTTCTCCCCTCTTCCTTTCCTCTCTTCCTCGCCTCCTAACCCCGCCCCTCCACCCTAAGGACGAGGTGTCTGCAAATATTTACCCAACTCTTGACGTCACGATGGCTGTATGGCTGGCTGGCTGACTGTATGGCTGTACAACTGACTGTATAACTGACTGGCTGGCTGGTTGGCTGGCTGTATGACTGTTCAACTGGCTGACTGGCTGGCTGACTGTATAGCTGTACTGCTGACTGGTTGGCTGGCTGACTGTATGGCTGCACAACTGACTGACTCGCAGGTTGACTGACTGTATGACTGTACGACTGACTGATTGAATGTATGGCTGTACAACTGACTGACTGGCTGATTGTATGGCTGTACAACTGGCTGGCTGACTGTATGGCTGTACAACTGGCTGGCTGACTGTATGGCTGTACAACTGGCTAGCTGACTGTATGGCTGTACAACTGGCTGGCTGACTGTATGGCTATACAACTGGCTGAATGACTGTATGGCTGCACAACTGACTGACTAGCAGGTTGACTGACTGTATGACTGTACAACTGGCTGACTGTAGCTGTACTGCTGACTGGCTGGCTGGTTGACTGGCTGGATGGCAAGTAGTTTGGTTACGTGGTTTGCTGGATGGCTGGATGGCTGGCACAATGAATGGCTTTTCGGCTGGATACTTGAATAACAACCCATTTAATTGTCTGAATGGCTGGCTGGCCGGCTGAATATACATGTAAACAGATGTATAATTACGTATGTGTGTGTGTGTGTGTGTGAATGTGTGTGTGTGTGTGTGTGTGTGTGTGTGAATGTGTGTGTGTGTGTGTGTGTGAATGTGTGTGTGTGTGTGTGTGTGATGTGTGTGTGTGTGAATGTGTGTGTGTGTGAATGTGTGTGTGTGTGTGTGTGTGTGTGTTACTCTGTGTCTGGTGGAGTGATTGGTTGAATGGCCGTCTGATTACCTGTGCACCCGGTTGACTTACTAATGAGCGGAGTGGCGCGTGCCTCTCACCTGTACACACCTCGAGAGCCTGACGGGATTACACGCACCACCTGTGTTGCTCCGAGCTGGTACTTGAGCGAGGGGGACAGGTGTGATTGAGGAGGAGGAGGAATTTGAAAATAATGTAATGTTTCTCTCCTCATTCTCTATTTCTCGTTAGCTTCTTTATCTCCTTCCTCCTCTTCCTCTTCTTCCTCCTCTTCCTCTTCTTTCATTGCTACGTGTCATCTTCTCTCGTTCTTTCCTCTATATGCCCTGTCTTTGTTCTCTCTATTTTCTCTTATCTTTCTATTTTCTATTCTCTCTTGTCTCTTTCCATCTCTCTTCTCCCCCCATCTCCATATCCTATTCCCCCCTCTTCCTCCATCTCATCTTTCTTCCACTCTCTCTCTCTCTCTCTCTCCTCTCTCTCTCTCTCTCTCTCCTCTCTCTCTCTCTCTCTCTCTCTCTCCTCTCTCTCTCTCTCTCTCTCTCTCTCTCTCTCTCTCTCTCTCTCTCTTGGTATTTGCAAAGTGTCCAGATAGGATGAAAATCTTATCTTATCTCTCTCTCTCTCTCTCTCTTTTCCTCTCTCTCTCTCTCCTCTCTCTCTCTCTCTCTCCTCTCTCTCTCTCTCTCCTCTCTCTCTCTCTCTCTCTCTCTCCTCTCTCTCTCCTCTCTCTCTCTCTCTCTTTTTCTGATAACAATACTCAGGGACCCAACCCCTGATTTCGTTTTAAACCTTTAAGACCGAAATTTTTCCTCTCCACTCCCTCCTCCTCCTCCCCCTCCTCCTCCTCCCTCCTCCTCCCCCTTTTACCTCCTCCTCCTCCTCCTCCTCCCCCTCTCTCTCTCTTTTTACTCGCCCCGAGTAAAGGGTCACTACTACAACTTTTGACCTGTGACGGGCTGTGGTTCAGTAAGGGCCCTGTCAGTTAGTGACCACCATCGGGATTTATATACAGGGTCACTGCGCAGGGGGCATTGAAGTGCACGGCGTCCTATTTGGAAGTGCACTACCGCAGTGGATTGAACGGAGCGGGGGCCTGATTGACTGCTGCCTCCCAAAAAAGCGCCAGGCAAGGCTGCCGCACCACCCCTGAACTTCCACCCCTGAGCCTACACCAACACTACATTAGACCTCATAACACACACAGATAGCCCCGATTTACGGTTTTACCACTACTACTCTCGACCTGTGACGGCTGTGGGTTCAGTTAGGTCCTGCAGTTAGTGACCACCATCGGGATTTAAGGTACAGGGTCACTGCTGCAGGAGGCATTGAAGTGTACGGCGTCCTACAGGGAAAAGTACACAATCCGCAGTGGATTGAACGGAGCTGGGGCCTGATTGACTGCTGCCTCCCAAGAAAGCGCCAGGCAAGGCTGCCGCACCACCCCTTGAACCTCCACACTGTGTTTACACCATTACAAAACACACATAACATGACCTATCTATCAAGCACTAAACCTACCCCCACAAACTAGTAGTAGTTAGCCATAGATTACAGCTTTCAACTTTCCTCACAAATTCCATGCAGTTTTTCTATATTGCAGGGTTTATCACTTCTTTTCCGGCCGCTTCGGCTGGAGGGATGGGTGGGTGGGGAGGAGCCTTCTACTTCCTATCCTTTCTCTCTTATTATCTAGTTAGTGTAGTGTAGTTAAAGCAAACAGTCTTGTAAGGACCTATCGGTCTGTTGCTGTTTGTGTTTCCTTTGTATTCCTTTGTATTCCTCCTCCTCCTCTTCCTCCTCCATTTTGCTACCTCTGTCTCCCTCCTCCTCTCACGCTCCACCCGTTCCTGCTTCTCCCTCCTCCACTTTTTTTCTCTTATTCTGTTCTCCCCTCTCCTTTCCTCCCTCCCTTCCTTTCCTGCCTCAGAAGGAAATAGGCTGTGATAGGCCTCTTCTTTTTGATCAGCTGAAGCGTTAAATGTCTTCCTGCATCTCTCTCTCTCTCTCTCTCTCTCTCTCTCTCTCTCTCTCTCTCTCTCTCCTCTCTCTCTCCTTCTTCTCTCTCTCTCTCTCTCTCTCTCTCTCTCTCTCTCTCTCTCTCTCTCTCTCTCTCTCTCTCTCTCTCTGTCTCTCTGTCTCATTTTCTCTTGATAGTTTTGTTTTATTTTTGTCTTTCTCTCCTGTGAATATCTTCTTGACTTTTCCTCCTCCTTTTCTTTCCTAATTTTCGTAGCTGTATTTCACCTGATTTTTTTCTCCTAATCTTTCCCTATTTTTTCACCCGACCCTTGACCCCGACACACTTCTTCCTTCCCCTCCTTCCTTTTTTCCTTCCCTCCGTTCTTCTTTTTTCCTTCCCTCCTCCTTCCTTCCTTCCTTCCTCTTACGTCTCTTGTCAGTCTTTGTTCACTCTAGCGATGCTTTCTCCTCCTCCTCTTCTCCTCAACCCTCCTCCTCTTCCTCCTCCATCTCCTCCTCCTCCTCCCTCTTCCTCCTCCTCCTCCTCCTCCTCCTCTCCTCCTCCTCCTCCTCCTCCTCCTCTTCCCCCCTCCTCCTCCTCCCCCCCCCTCCTCCCCCCTCCTCATCGGGAATTTATATCCAGGGTCCACTGCTGCAGGGGCATTTAAATGCACGGCGTCCTACTTGGAAGTGCCTACCGCAGTGGATTGTACGAGCGGGGCTATTGACTGCTGCTCCCAAGAAAGCGCCAGGCAAGGTGCCGCACACCCTTGAACTTCCACACTGAGCTACACCAACACTACATTAGACCTCATAACACACCAGATGCCCGAGTTAACGGTTACCACTACTACTCTCGACCTTTGGACGGTTGTGGGCAGAAGGGCCCTGTCAGTTAGGCCCCCATTTGGGATTTAAGGTACCAGGGGCACTGCTGCAGGAGCTTGAAGTTTACGCGTCCTACATGGAAAGTACACAATCCGCAGTGATTGACGGGGCTGGGGCCTGATTGACTGCTGCCTCCAAGAAAGCGCCAGAAGGCTGGGGGCAACCCTTTGAACCTCCACACTGTGTTCACACCATTACAAAACACGCATAATGACCAAACTATCAGACTAACCACCCCCACAAACTAGTAGTAGGGTTGCCAAGGGGGTTTAAGCTTTCAATTGCCTCCAATTCCATGCGTTTTTCTATACTGCATGGTTTTCACTTCATTTCCGGGCCCGCTTTGCTAGAGGGATGGGTGGGTGGGGGGAGCTTCTACTTTCCTATCCTTCTCCTTATCATTATTGTGTAGTGCAGTTAAGCAACAGCTGTAAGGCCTTCGTTGTTGCTGTTTGTGTTTCTTGTAAAACCTTTGTAATCCTCCTATCTCCTCCTCCTCCCTCCTCCGCCTCCTCCTCCTCCTCCTCCTCCTCCTCCTCCCTTTCCCCCTCTCCTTCTCTCTTCTCCTCCTCCTCCTTCCCTCCTCCTCCTCCTCTCCTCCTCCTCCTTTCCCCCTCTCCCCTCCTCCTCCCTCCTTTCCTGAGTCTGAACAAGAACTTGCTTAAATTTTTACCTTAGTTTTAAGTCTAAAAAGAGAGGTGTTGTGGTGTGTGTGTTGTATTGTAAGAGCCAAAAAACGTGGCAGGGAGAAAGAAAGAAGCGAAATGCACGTCTTATTATGGGGAAGAGAAAGAAAAAATAAAAAAAAAACCTCATCTATTTCTCACGGTTTAAATTTTAAAAAATCCTTTTTTATTTTTTTTTTTTTGTGTGTTTGGGGGTATGTGTGTGTGTTGTGTGTGTGTGTGTTTTCAGGGGGGGGTTGGGTGTGAGGTTAGGGTTTAGGGGGGTGGGGAATATTGGGGGGGGTTGGAGGGGTGTTATTGTGGGGGTTTTTTTGGGGAAGGGGGGTGGGGGGGGACAACGTTGGAGGGTTAAGAAGAGGTGTTTATTGCGGGGTTGGGGATGAAAAGGGGAGGTAAGAGGAGTGATGGGGGTGTTAATGAATGAGGTGGGAGTTATTTGGGGGTGAGATGGAGGGGTTAGTAGGGTGATGGGGATGTTAATGGTGGGGAAGGGGTGAAAAGGGGGGGGTAGATATGTGATGGGGGTGTTAATAATGGAGGTGGGGGTTATTCGGGGATGCTTGGTGGTGGGGGGGGATGAAGGGTGGCGGTTAATGTGATACAGATGGGCTTTTATTAATGGTTTAAGAGCGAAAGTTGAATTTTATGAGGTATTAAGTATTACCGTATTTTTTTCTTATTTTTCTTACTATATTTTCCTCTCATCTATTTTTGACATTTTTTTTTTTTTTTTTATTACTTTTTATTTCCTTCGCATCTATTTTTGAGATCTTAATTTTTTTGGTTTTCTTACTTTTCATTTCCTCTCTTTCTCATCTTATCTTTTTTTTTCGACATTGTATTTTTTTTCCCTGCTTTTTATTTCCTCTCTTTCTCATCTATCTTTTTTGTCATCTTTTATAAGTAGCACAAGGCGTTTTCTTTGTACTTTTCCTCCTCTTTCATCATCTTCTAATTATTCTCTTTCGTACGCCTTTGTGGGGCAGCGTTTGCGTTTTTTTCTTTTTTTATTACATTATTTTTTTTCTTTCTCCCCGGCAAAGTGTCTCGCGTCGCGTAAATTTGCACAAGAATCGAGAAGTTTATTCTTTTTGTGACGAACACATTTTTTTCTTATCTTTATTTCCCAGGTGACTTAAACTTAATTTTTTCTTTCCTCCTCCTCTTTCTCTTCCTCTTCCTCTTCCTCTTTCTCTTTCTCTTTCTCTTCCTCCTCCTCCTCCTCCTCCTCCTCCTCCTCCTCCTCCTCCTCCTCCTCCCTCCCCCTCCCCCATCCCTTTGCCAAGAGTATGATTGTCACTTATTTTCTAATTTTCTTTAATTCAGAAGAGATAAAAAAAGTTAGGTGTCATGACTAAATACGTTGAAATAGCTTTTAAGTTTGCTACGCCTTTTGATTTTGGGGGGACCTTAAAAGAGACGGATTGTCTTTAAAGAGAGAGAGAGAGAGAGAGAGAGAGAGAGAGAGAGAGAGAGAGAGAGAGAGAGAGAAAGGAGGAGGAATAAGACAATATCGACAATAATAACTAATACTAATTTAAAGCACTATTAATTACTTGGAATAACATAATGCAGACAAGCTTCACACACACACACACACACACACACACGCACAACGACACGTACACACACACACACACACACACACACAACACACACCACACCCCACACACAAAACACCACACACACACACACACCACACACACACACACAACAAACACACACCCACACCCGCACACACACACGCACACGCACACACAACACAACACACCCCACCCACACACACACACGATGCTTGCCATGAAACAAACAAAAAAAGACGTCTTCAATTCACATATCTTCTCTTAATTTTCCTTTTTTCTTAATTTATCGGTCTCTATCTGTCTATCTATCTATCTATCTATTTATCTATCCATCTATCTATGTATCTATTTCCTTATATAATTACAGCTATCGATCCAGTTAGTTACCAGTCAATATAGGGTGAGTGAGTGACTTTTTTTCACGTCAGCAACTTTCCACCGAGCTGCCTATTTCCTTCCATCTCATCGGCTTCCTTTCTCTTCCTCCTCCTCCTCCTCCTCCTCACTCCTCCTCCTCCTCCCTCCTCCTCCTCCTCCCTCCTCCTCCTCCTCCTCTCTCCTCCTCCCTCCCGTCCCTCCCACACGCTAGATGAGACCATTATTCTTGCTCAAGTCTCGGCTCGGGGGATTAAGAGAGAGAGAGAGAGAGAGAGAGAGAGAGAGAGAGAGAGAGAGAGAGAGAGAGAGAGAGAGAGAGAAGCCGCCGTGACCAACCACCCCACCCCCCTCTTCTGCAGTGGTGGTGGAGGAAGGACAGAATGGATTGTGGTGGAAAGTATGGAGGATGAAGAGGGATTGGAGGAGGAGGAGGAGGAAGAGGATTACATAGGATTACATAGAAATAACAGAGACCAGGAGACCTAATGGTCCATGACGAGGGTATCTGTTGAACTACATTACTACTAACTATCAACTACATGTAAGAAAACAGTTGGAAAATGATACCATGTCCCGAAAGAAGATAAGAACATGGAAGTTACGTAGTGAAGAATGATAGGATATGAAATTACTAACTACAACTACCACTACCACTACAACTAATCGATCCGGGGGACTAAATATGAATTCGCAGGGCACTATCAATACCCATTTACTTTACAGTGCGCGTCAAGTCTGTTTTTAAATGTAGTTATTGTGCTGGCTTCGACAACATTTGCTGGTAACTGTTCCATTGTTCAACGACTCTAACATTTAAATAATGTTTACGGAGATCTGTGATGCAACGTTGACCGTTTAGTTTTAAACCATTATTTCTTGTTACCACTTGAGGAGAAAGCTCGAATAGGTTCTCTTGATTAATGACATCAAATCCTTTTAGGATCTTAAAGGTTTCTATCAAGTCCCCACGGATTCTACGATCCTTTAAGAAAAACATATTAAGTTTCCGCAGTCTCTCTTCATAAGATGAATTTCGCAGAGATGGAATTTGTTTGGTTGCTCTTCTTTGCACTGATTCCAATTTGGCTTGATCTTTTACGAAACAGGGCGACCAGAATTGAACGGCATATTCTAAGTGCGGCCTAACCAAGGACGTGTATAATTGTGTCATTACTTTCGGAGATTTATGTTCAAAGTTGCGTTTAATGAAGCCCAACATCATATGAGGAGGAGGAGGAGGAGGATATGGTAATACTAAGGGCTAAGGACGGGGAATAAAAAGCCAGATTAGGGAAGTAAAGTGAAAAGGTAGCAGAGTCAGGGTAAATATCTCTCTCTCTCTCTCTCTCTCTCTCTCTCTCTCTCTCTCTCTCTCTCTCTCTCTCTCTCTCTCTCTCTCTCTCTCTCTCTCTCTCTCTCATTCAATTTGTCTATTTCTTCGTTAACGATTTCCTTTTTTCCATCTCTTTCCACCTCTTTTCACCCTTTCACTCTTCGCTTCCTCCTCCCTTCTTTACTTCGTTCCTCATTATCTCCCCTTTTAATGGTTCTCTTTCACCTCCTTCCTTTATTCTACACTTGCTTATCCTCTTCAACCTCCCTTATTCTTTTTCTTCTATATCTACCCATCGCGTTTTTACTTAACTTTTCCATCTTTCAACTTTCAATTTTTTCAAACTACATGACATTGCTTCATATATACGTCTAATTTCAGCAGTAGAGACATATGGTTGGGGAGGAGCCTTCAACCTTACTATCCTTTCTTTCATACCAGTGAGTTACCAAATCAAGCACGTCACCTTCTTGTTTCCTTCCTTTCCTCTTTTTTTTCCTCCTTCCTTTCCTTTTTTCCTTCCTTCCTTTCCTTTTTTCCTTCCTTGCTTTTACACCTTTCCTCTTCCTTCATTTCTTTTCTTTTTTTTCTTTTCTTATTTTTACATCACAAGGAACTGGCCAAGGGCACAACAAAAATGGGTAAACAAGCTCGCTTATTTTGCCGTCCCTTAAAAGAGACAGTAAGAGAAAAAAAAAAAACAGGGGGGGAAAAGTTCAGGGTTTGTACCTTTTTTAAAAAGTTTTAAGTAAAAAGGGAAAAAAAAAAAAGGGAAAGGGAAGTTGGGTTTTAAGTAAAGGGAGAAAGAGTAAAGATCTATTAAACTCTTGCATTGGAAAATGGACAGATGGGTTTAGATAAAGTAAAAGTTTTGTGCGCGAGGCCCGCGGGGTGGGGGGGCATGCATTAGAAAGTTAAAAAAAGGGGGAAAAAAAAAGGGGGAGCTGAAAAAAAACGGTAGAAAGGAGAAAGGGAGAAGCAACTTGGGGGGCGGGGGAATTTAAAATTGAAGACATCCAGAGGAGAGGATTTTGATGGCAAAAGCTTTTGATCAACCCTGTTTAGGAGAGCTGTATGAGTGGATCCCCCAAAAAACATGTGAGACATACTCCCTCATGGGCGGATAAGGCCCCGTAGAGACGCAAATTTGGGGGAGAAAAAAAAAAAAGGGCGCAGACGCACAGCACCCAAAAATTCTTTGAAAACTGTTTTAGCAAGAATGGATATGAATTTCCTTCAATTTTTAGTAAAGGATAGTCCCTAGAATTTCATTGTAAAAAGGAGCATTTTGGGGTCATTTTAAAAGAGGGGATAGTATCTGGTAGGTTTTTCGAGTGATAGGTAAAAAATTGGGTTTTTGAGGCATTGAACGAAACAAGGTTTGCTTTGCCCCAATCAGAAATTATAGAAAGATCAGAAGTTAGGCGCTCGGTGGCACAAGGTTACACCTTTCCTCTTCCTTCTCCTTTTTTCCCCTCCATCTCTTTCCACTTGTCCTCTTTACCTCCTTTTCCAGCCTCTCACTTCCCCTCTCTCTCCTCTTCCCTCCTTCCCTCTCTCCCTCCCTCTCACTTCCCCTCTCTCTTGCCCTCTCTCCCTCCCTAACCCCTCTATCTTCCTTCCCAGCCTCCCCTTCCCTCTCTCTCCCCTCTTCCTCCCCTCCTCCCTCCCCTCTCTCGTTAGCCCCAGTTAACCAGCATTATTGGCCGTCCTTTCACAGTCAGAATACAAAGGCAAACTGAAGGCTGGGTCACTACTGTTGTTGCTTCTCTTACTCCGTCTCACTTCCCTACTACCCCCTACTACCCTACTTACTACCTACTACCTACTACCTACTACCCTAATCTTACTACTACTTACTACCCTAACCTTACTACCTACCTTACTACCTCTTACTACCCTAAATTCTCTCATGCAACTATATTTTATCTCCTTAAACGGCTATATTCCTATTCTATTGCATTTTTTTCTCTTTTTTTTCTCGCATTCCTATTTCATTGCATTGTTTTATTATCTATCTTTCTCTCTTTCTAACCATCTCTCTCTCTCTCTCTCTCTCTCTCTCTCTCTCTCTCTCTCTCTCTCTCTCTCTCTCTCTCTCTCTCTCTCTCTCTCTCTCTCTCTCTCTCTCTCTCTCTCTCTCTCTCTCATATTCCTATTACATTGCATTGTATCTCTCTCTCTCTCTCTCTCTCTCTCTCTCTCTCTTCTCTCTTCTCTCTCTCTCCTCTCTCTCTCTCTCTCTCTCTCTCTCTCTCTCTCTCTCTCTCCTCTCTCTCTCTCTCTCTCTTTTTAAAGTACATAATTCACGGGCTCCTCGAAATGTGTTTCTTTACGAATTTGATTCACGATCGTGTTTGGCGCGCTCAGTTTAGCACTAAGAGGACCCTTTAACACTGGGAGGGGATGAGGGATAGGAGGAGGAAGGAAGGGTAGGAGCAGGAAGGAGGGAGGGGTGGAAGGATAGGAGGAGGAAAGGAAGGAGGGAGAGAAGGAGGAGGAAGGAGGGAGAGAAGGAGGAGGAAAGAGGGAGGGAAGGAGGGATAGGAGGAGGAAGGAGGGGTAAGGAGGGATAGGAGGAGGAAGGAGTGAGAGAAGGAGGAGGAAGGAGTGAGAGAAGGAGGAGGAAGGAGGGAGAGAAGGAGGAAGGAGGGAGAGAAGGAAGGAGGAGCGGAGGGAGGGAAGGAAGGATCGTCGTCATGAGAGAGAAGGAAGAGAAAGAGGGGTCATTGACAGGAGATAAGAGAGTTAAACGGAGGGGCCGTTTTCATGGAGGGAGGGAAGGGAGGAAAAGAGAAGCAGTTTTCATGAGGAGGGAAAAATGGCAGGATATTGTTACAGAGAGGAGAGGAAAGAAGAGAGGAATGAAACTGTTGTCACGTGAAGAAAGGGAAGGAGAGAGCAATTGTTTCCATGGGGAGGAAAGAAGGAATAAACTGTTTGGTGAAAGGAGGAGAGAAGGATTTTATGTGTTGAGTGAATGAGGGAGAAAAGGAAAATATAGGGAAGTACTCGTTAGTAGGAAGAAAAGGGAAGGGTTGGGGTGAAAATTCCTTGTGGGGAAGTGAGAGAGAGAGAGAGAGAGAGAGAGAGAGAGAGAGAGAGAGAGAGAGAGAGAGAGAGAGAGAGAGAGAGAGAGAGAGAGAGAGAGAGAGAGAGATATCAATTAAACATGTCGTACGGGTAAAAACAGGTAGATTAACAGGTAGGTAGACAAGAAAAAGGTATATTACGAAATAAAAGATGATAGTAGGTAGAGTTATAAGGAAAAGAAAGGAATAGGTGTGATTTGAAATGGTGTAGGTCCAACTCGCCCCATTTACGATATCTAACTCGGCTCACCTGGTGAACCAACTCGGACCATTTTCGAATACCAGCTAGGCCCGCCAACGGACCATTTTAGATGCATGCTTCGATCTCTCATTCAACTCACCAAACAACTTTTGAACTTCTTGATTGAACGTTCAAATCAACAAAAATACAAATGTCAAGTTTCGATACTTCGATCTCGCATTCAATGCTTGTCCTCAAGTTTAGTGAAAAATAAACAGGTTACAGTTGGCGACAATCATGAAATAAATATATGTTTCATAAGTTTTAGCACATGTTTTCTATCAGTACAAAAATTACTGCGTATGAAAATAATAAATATATTTCATGTCTTAGCAAGTGTTTCCGGGCCGAGTTGGTACACACAATGGGCCGAGTTGGTATGAGTGGGCCGACTTAGTCATGGGCCGAGTCGGCAATGGGCCGAGTTGGCCTGCAGCCATTTGAAATATGTAATGGAAATTGAATCCGAAATATGAAAGAAACAAAAAGATGAGGGAAAAAAGGTTATGAGATACTGCAAAGACGTTGATTTGCACACACACACACACACACACACACACACACACACACACACACACACACACACACACCATACACACACACACACATACACACACACACACACACACACACACACATACACACACACACACACACACACAGCAGAAAAGACAGTGGTGGTGGTAGTGGTGATGGTGGTGGTGGAAGGAGAAGAAGAAGAAGTGGTAGAAAAAGAAGAAGAAGAAGAGGTAGAAAAAGAAGAAGAAGAAGGAAGAAGAAGAAGAAGAAGAAGAAGAAGGAGACGAAAAAGAAGATGTGGAAAGAAGAAAAAAACAAGAAGAAGAAGCAGAAGAAGACGAAGAAGAAGAAGAAGAAGAAGAAGAAGAAGAAGAAGAAGGGCTATTGGGCTTCACAGTGTTGCATTTCACCTCAAGACACTCAAGAAACAATTCCAAGCGCCACGCAACACACGATCGCGAGTTACGTCCCGAATATGTGATGCAATTTTGGGTTTTTCCGAATAACAAGATGAAACGAGCAAAGACGAGATGTGGAAGGGTGAGGAGGGGGAAGGGAGGAGGGGGAAGGGGAGGGGGAAGGGGAAGGAGGGGGGGGGGTACGGTAGGGGGAAGGGGAATGGGAAGGAGGGGGGGGGGGTACGGTAGGGGGAAGGAAGGTGGAAGAGGGAGGGAAGGAGGGGGCTGGTACTGTAGGGGGAGGGAAGGAGGGGGGGGGGGTACGGTAGGGAGAAGGAAGGGGGATGTCAACGCTTGTCTCATGTTACCTTACGCATTTTTTGACACTAAGACACTGACGAAAATGATAAAGAGGAAGAGGAAGATAAAATATAACCGAATTGCTCTTAGAATATGATGAAAAT
>JACEEZ010001645.1:212500-227500 GCA_016584305.1 Chionoecetes opilio | reverse complement strand
CTCTCTCTCCGGCCGAGGTTGGCAGAAAAAAAGTGAGAAAAAAACACCATGCAGTATAGAAAAACTGCCATGGAATTTTATAGGAAAGATTGAAGGAGAGACATATTCTAAACTAAAGCTAACGCTACAAAAAAAAAGAGTTTACGTAGGGCCGAAGTAATCGAGTGTGGCAGTTGATGCTAAGTATTTATCTAGTTTGTTCTTAAACGCCTCAACCGTGTTACTATTAACTACTTGTGCTGGAAGAGAGTTCCATATATAAACAACTCTATTAAAGAAAAAGTGCTTCGCTTCATGTGACCGAAATCTCTTACCAATGATCTTGTATCCATTACTACGAGTAGTGCTTGTCCAATCAATATTCAAATAGTCGTTTATGTTAACATTATCGAAGCCATGGAACATTTTAAACAATTATATTAAGTCTCCTCGCAACCTACGTTTTGACAAGCTGAACAAGTTAAGTTCCTTCAATCGCTCTTTGTATGGCTTGTTTCGCAAGCGCGGAATCATTTTAGTAACTTTTCTTTGTACTCTCTCCAGCTTGATTATATCTTTTCTATAGTAGGGTGACCAGAACTGAACGCAATATTCAAGATGAGGACGTACGATCGCATTGAAAAGTGTAAGAATGACTTTTTCAGACTTATATTCGAAAGTTCTTCCTGTGAAACCAGTTAATTTGTTAGCCCTCGTAACAACTTCTGAACAATATTTACTAGGCTTGAGGTCGTTGCTTATAATAATCCCCAAGTTTTTTTCTTCGGTAACATTGGAAAGTTCATGTCCGTCCATGGAGTAGTCAATTTGATCGTTATTACTTCCTATATGCAAGACCTTACACTTATCGGTATTAAATTTCATCTGCCACTTCTTTGCCCAACTAACTAAGCGATCAAGGTCAGATTGCAATTGCATCTTATCGGCAGTTATGATTACTTTATTCGTCATTTTAGTATCGTCCGCAAACTTTGATATCTTACAGGTGAGGCCTTCGTCAATATCGTGTAGTGTCAAGGTGTGGTAGTGTGGTGTGGTGTGGTGTGTGTGGTGTGGTGTGGTGTGATAGTGGCAGTGTGGTGTGGGTGTGTGGCGTCATGGGTGTGGCGAAAAGGTGTGGTGTGAGTGGGTGGAAAATGTCATTAGGATCTTCTTTACAATGTCTACCTTCCTATTTTCCTTCTCTTCCTTCTCTTCCTTCTCCTATTTTCTTGTCTTCCATCATTCTGTGTCTTCTTTCTATTTTTTCACCTTTTTTCCCTCATTCATTTCTTTCAATCCTCTTTTCCCTCTTCCTTCATTGCTCTTTAATTCTCTTTCACTCCCCATTTTCTATATTGTTAATTATTTCATCAAAGTTTCTTCCATTTATCTTCGTTTGTATTTTTCATCTTTTCTATTCACTTCCTTATTCTTTGCTTTTTTGTCTGATGTTCTTCCTTCCTTCCTTCCTTCCTTCCTTCCTTCCTTCCTTCCTTCCTTTGCTTTCTTCCTTCCTTCCTTCTTTCCTTCCCTTCCTTCCTTCCTTCCTTCCTTCCTTCCTTCCTTCCCTCCCTTCAATCCTTCCTTCCGTCCTTCTTTCCTTCCTTCCTTCCTTCTTTCCTTCCCTCCTTCCTTCCTTCCTTCCTTCCCTCCTTCCCTCCCTCCCTTCAATCCTTCCTTCCTTCCTTCTTTCCTTCCCTCCTTCCTTCCTTCCTTCTTTCCTTTCTTCCTTCCTTCCTTCCTTCCTTCCCTTCCTTCAATTCTTCCTTCCTTCCTTCCTTCCTTCCTTCCTTCCTCCTTCCTTCCTTTGCTTCCTTCCTACCTTCCTTCCCTCCCTTTTCCTTCCTTTCTCCTTCCTTCCCTTCCTTCATCCTTCTTCCTTCCTTCCTTCCTTCCTTCTTTCCTACCTGCCTTCCTTCCTTCCTTTGCTTCCCTTCCTACCTTTCCTTCCCTCCCTCTTTCCTTCCTTTCTTCCTTCCTTCCTTCCTTCCTTTCCTTTATACATCTCAGAAAGCTCCTATGTAATACCCAAATTTTGCCTCCATTCCATAACCCTTTTTTTCAGACAAGCTTTTAACTCCATCCTTCCTTGCCCCTCATCAACCCCTTCCTCTCTCCCCTCCCTCCCTCCCTTCCCCTCTCCCTCCCCTCCCTCCCTCCCTCCCCTTCCTCTCTCCCCTCCCTCCCTCCCTCTCTCTCTCCCTCTCTCCTTCCCCTCTTCCATATCCCTTTGAGACTCTTTCCATTCCTCTCCCTTCCCAGCTATCCCACACGGTCTCTTTTGGTCTAGTTTGACCTCACAGGCACCGAGATTGGATGGCGTGTGCGTGCGTGCGTGTGTGTGTGTGTGTGCGCGCGTGTGTGTGTGCGTGTGTGTGAGAGAGAGAGAGAGAGAGAGAAGAGAGAGACGGTCAAAATAGGCAAGTCTCCCCCGTCTGCGTGAAGCCCAAGAGAAAAGAAAAGGGGAG
This sequence comes from Chionoecetes opilio, assembly GCA_016584305.1. NCBI lineage: Eukaryota > Metazoa > Arthropoda > Malacostraca > Decapoda > Majidae > Chionoecetes > Chionoecetes opilio. Next base: position 225,050 of record JACEEZ010001645.1, on the reverse strand, counting down.
TGATGGTTGTGGCTCGGACGGTTCCTCCTCCTCCTCCTCCTCCTCCTCCTCCTTCGTGTTTTTTTTTTCTCTGCCTATCACGTAGATTAATTACAGAGCAGAATAGTGTTCGTTGGAGAGCAAATAGAGACGCTGTAAAGAAAACGCTGTGTACGTATGTAGTTGTGTCAAGAACAGATCCCCAGGGCGTGTTTTCTCTCTCTCTCTCTCTCTCTCTCTCTCTCTTCTCTCTCTCTCTCTCTCTCTCTCTCTCTCTCTCTCTCTCTCATCTCATCTCTCTCTCTCTCTCTCTCTCTCTCTCTCTCTCTCTCTCTCTCTCTCTCTCTCTCTCTCTCTCTCCTCTCTCTCTCTCTCTCTCTCTCTTTGGTTCCCGGGTGTCGTGTGCACACTCATATTTTTGTGACTTTTTTTCTCTTTTTTTTTTAGGGGAAGAGATTGTTGAGTCATAATTGGCTTGTTATATTTCGACTTTTTTTTTTTTCATTTTGTATCCTTCCCTCATTCCTTCTTACCTTCCCTCCTTCTTCCTTCCTTCCCCCCTTCTTCCTACCTTCCTTCCTTCATTCCTTCATTAAGGTGTAGAATGCAGTCTGGTTTGAAGATTTTTTTTCCGGATTTTTCAACATTTTCCCCTCTTTTTCTCCTCCTCCTCCTCCTCCCTCCTCCTCTCTCCTCCTCCTCCTCCTCCTCCTCCTCCTCCTCCTCCTCCTCCTCCTCCTCCACTTTAGGCAAGGATCGAGCGCCCCACTCTTCCTTCCCTCCACTTCCCTTTCCCCTCCGCTCCTCCTCCTCCTCCTCCTCCTCCTCCTCCTCCTCCTCCTCCTCCTCCTCCTCCTCCTCCTCCTCCTCCTCCTCCTGCTCTTCCCTTCCCTTTCCCCTCCTCCACGTTTCCCCTCCACTTCTCTCGCTTTCCCCTCGCATCCCACATCTCGCCTTGCTTGAGGGCATCTCCTTCCCCTCCTCCTCCACCCCCTTTGTCCTCCCCTCCCATCTCTTTCTCCGCCTCCTCCATTCTAGTTCAAACGGCTCACCTCACAACCTCTCTCACTTTCCGCCATCTTCCTCTCTCCTTCCTCCTTTCTCCTTTGACCTCTGACCTCTGACCTCTGACCTCACAGCAGGGCGTCCTCCTTCCTTCTTCTGCTGTTTCAGTATTCACATGCATACACATACATACACAGCACACAGCACACACACACACACACACACACACACACACACACACACACACACACACACACACACACACACACACAACACACACACACACACACACACAGCACATACACATCACATACACACATACATACACAGCACACACACACACACACACACACACACACACACACACACACACACACACACACACACACACACACATACACACACCACACACACACATACACACATACACACACATACATACACACATACATACACAGCACATACACACATACATACACAGCATATACACACACACAACACAGCTTCACACAACAACATAGCAACACACAACACAGCAACACACAGCACAGCAACACAGCACCACACAACAGCACAAAACAACACAGCAACACACAGCAACACACAACAGCACAAAACAACACAGCAACACACACAGCACAAAGCAGCACAACACAGCAACACACAACAGCACAAAACAACACAGCAACACACAACAGCACAAAGCAGCACAACACAGCAACACACAACAGCACAAAACAACACAGCAACACACAACAGCACAAAGCAGCACAACACAGCAACACACAGCAACACACAACAGCACAAAACAACACAGCAACACACAACAGCACACAACACAGCAACACCACACACACACAAACAACACAGCAACACACAACAGCACACAACACAGCAACACACAACAGCACAAAAAAAAACAACACAGCAACACACACCACAGCACACACAACAGCACAAAACAACACAGCAACACCAACACCGCACAAAACAACACAGCAACACACAACAAGCACCACAACACACAACACAACAGCACAAAACAACACAGCAACACACAACAGCACACAACACAGCAACACACAGCAACACACAACAGCACAAAACAACACAGCAACACACAACAGCACACAACACAGCAACACACAACAGCACAAAACAACACAGCAACACACAGCAACACAGCGCCACACAACACAGCTGCCTCCGCTCACAACGAGGCAAATTTCATAAAAACTTTCCTTGTTTATAGAAAATTAAATCTTACGTACGATCAACGCGCTTAAGTTCAACGCAACTCTTTCGGAAACCCTATTTTACTTTTTTGATACTTAATTAAAATGGTGGAAAGTGAGATTTTGTAAATTGAACCTCGATTGTTATTAAATTTGAATCGATACTTGACATTGAAACCTCTTGAGAATAGAAGTCTACAAATGCAACACTTTTTTTGTCCTTGGCCAGTCCTTTTTTTCTTCTTCTTGGCCAGTCCTTTTTATATTTTTATTGGCCAGTCCTTTTTTTTCTTCTTCTTTGCCAGTCATTTGTGATGTAAAAAAAAAAAGTCAACTAATGCAACACACATAAAAAGGCGGTAAATCACAACCAGGCAACTATCGACCCATCATTTATAAGTCTGTCTTGTTCAAATTAACGGAAACCATTACACGTGACGAAGTGGTTAAATTATTCAAAGAAATTAAACGAATCTGAGACTTCCACCGCGGAATCAGAAATTTACGTTCATGCTTAACGACTTTGCTTGATTTTTTTATGTCTATTTCTGCTACTACTACTACTACTACTACCACTACTTCTGCCACTACTACTACTACTACCACTACTTCTGCCACTACTACTACTACTACTACTACTACTACTACTACTACTACCTACTACTACAAACTACTCTAACTACTACTACTATTTCTACTACTACTACTCTACTACTACTACTATACTACTACTACTACTACTACTACTACTACTACTACTACTACTGAAACTACTACTACTACTACCTCCACTATTTCTACTACTACTACTATACTACTACTACTACTACTAACTACTACTACAAACTACCACCACTACTTCTGCCACTACTACTACTACTACTACTACTACTACTACTACTACTACTACTACTACTACTACTTACTACTACAAACTACCACTACTTCTGCCACTACTACTACTACTACTACTACTACTACTACTACTACTACCACTACACCACTACTCTGCCACTACTACTACTACTACTACTACTACTACTACTACTACTACTACTACTACACCACTCTCACTACTACTACTACTACTACTACTACTACTATTTAACTATTTACTACTACACACTACCACAAATACTTACTACTACTACTACTACTACTACAAACTACTACTACTACTACTACTACTCTGAACTACTACTACTACTACTATACACACTACACTACTACTACTACTTTGCCACTACTACTACTACTACTACTACTACTAACAAACTTCTTCTTCTTTTTTTTCTTCTTTTTTTTTTTTTTTTAATTACAGATCCTCCACCGCTTGTTTATTTGCGGACTCCATTAACGGGAGGCCAGTACCCCAACTCTGATCGCTACTGACTGTGGCCCCAAACCATAGGCTACACTACTTTTCCACTACTTACTCCCCTCTCTCCGTCATCTACACTATATGCCGCTCTCCACTACAGTGGCCTGGTATTCAGGCCATCTAAATCGAGGGTTTTGTGGGGCGGATATCTAGTACCCCTGAGACATAGGGGGGCAGACCTAGCAGGGAGAAGGAGAGACGGCACCTCATCCGGCTACAAGTGGCTCCTTGGCTGGTGCTTTTTTTTCTGCCATTACATCTGCTAGTCTTAAATAGAAGCATTTGGGCCTTGGGGCCCATCCCGCCTGACGTAGTGAAAACCAGGGGTGGGGAAGCTGCCGGGGTCGACATTCCGGATCCTATCTCCATAACTCCTGATTTTTTCCCGTTCTTTTTTTGGGTGAGCAGCTTCCAGTGGGATCCCTCTGGTAGCGGGCGGCCTTTGGGTCGAAGATTCTGATGTCCATGAACGCTCTCTGTCCTCTGGTCCAGAAACCACGAGCACTTACGTCCACTCGGGCCTCGTTTGGTGTTTGGCCGTCCTGTACTGCACGTGTTCGCCATTCAGGGGGGGGAGAGTTGTTCGGTGGTGACGTCCCCGGCATACCTCCCTGAGCATGCTGGCCGTCAAATTCTCTCACCTCATCGTGTTCCCGATGCCACACGAATCCCCCCTTTTTACATGTCATTGTATGGTCGACGCTGTTTTTGGATCTCCACATACACAGGTTTTGGGGAGCCCCCCCCACTGGCCAGCCATACCTCAAGCACGGCATCTACGAATTCTTGTTTGTTGAGGCTGAAGCCTTTACTCTGATAGGCAAACATGTTAGCCAGTTGGACGCTCCCGTTTCCTGTGCAATGTGAATTTTCTTCCGGTTTTTGATTGGCATGACGTTTTTTAGGTGTTGCAATCTTTCCACTTGTGCATTCTGTCCCGTTTCTAGACATGGTTTTCTTTAGCTCCAAGACCGCATTCTGGTCAGTTTCCTTTTCCCTTTGCGTCTTGAGCTATGATTTTTTTCGGTGAGGGACCTGGGGAGGTGGATGGAGTCTCGGTTTTTTTTCCTCAGCCATTTTTTCAGGGGACGTGATCCCCATCGCACCCAGTCTTGGTGGAAGTGACAGCAGCTCCCTCACGTCATTTCCTATGACAAATTAGTTTTTAACAGTGCTGGTAGGAAGGTTTTCCTGATGGATTCTTCCAACGGTCTGAGGAGATGGCTGATGCCTGGGATGGTGCGCTTGACGAAGCTCCATCGATGTTGTAGGCCATGTGTGAATGCTGAGTAAGCTGCGGGGTGGTTCTGTCTTGGCTATGTCGGGCAAGACGCCCACCTCTTTCAACCCACTCTGATACTTTCTCCTCCACATATTTCTGCTTGAATTCCGGTGTTCCAATCACAGCTCCCAAATGCCCTGCCCGTCCTTTGTCACAGTGACTCCGCTGTCCCTGAAAAGTCGCATTCCAATTTCATAATGTTCAGGTTTTACGATGAGAAAGGACTTGGTGGCGTTGGTGTGTATCCTATAGTAGGGCCGTTCTTCTTCACAGATCCCACCACTTCCTTAGTTCTGAGATTTTCCCGGCCCCTGTTAGGTCGTCCGCATATGCCCTTGCTTCACCTGTGTCTTTTCATATGAAAACTCCTCTTGAAGCACTGATAGGCCAATGGCGTACATTGCCATGGCTACTGGGTCACCTTGCGTTGTTCCCTCCCCTTTATTTCAAAATTTTAACATGCAATTTTTTCTATTATCTCTTATGAACATGTCTGAGGTTCTCTGTATGTGTTTTCCAATAGTCGCGAGTGGGGACACCTTCATTCGAATGTTGTGAGCATTGTCGTTCTGTTTATTGGGGTTGAAGGCATTTTTTGCGTCCACTAATAAAACCGCTTCAACATCTTCCTGACCAAGATCGTCCTCATGGCGTGGATGGCCGCTTCCCCCTACCTGCCTCTGTCCAGCACACACCTGTAGGTTTCCTGCCGCTCTTCTTACATCCTCCTTCACCCACCGCCATGATGCATTTCCCTTATAATCCGGCGGGGGACTTCCCCCAAAGCCGATAGGCCTGCACCCTGGCTTCTTGTCAGGGGATAAGGCGGCAAGCAGTCAGGGGGCCAACATGTCGCATTTGGTGGCGGCAAGTTTTCTCGCTAGTGTTGCTAGGACGCTGCACAAATCACCAGCGGCAAATGCCCCATTGAGTGCTGCTCAGCAGGCGACGCCACCCTCTTGCATCCATGCCTGAGGGACCCCCGCTGCCTTTTGTCTGGAGAGCTTTTTTCCATACCAGCTCTCCTGTAATCATCTCATAGATGACACTGTTTGAGATTTGAGGAGGTCCCTGCTGTCTTAGTCCCTCCGAATTGCTGGGTTGAGGATGTTTTTCCTCCAACAATTTGATAGTTTCCTCGGTGAGTGGCAACACACCGCCGTTCTGATCTTCATCCAGAGACCGGAGTGCGGATGAAACGTTGCCTTGTCTCATCTTATCCGCAAAGCCACGTGCCTTATCATCGTTTTTTTTTGGGGGGGGGGGAAGTCTTGGCAGTCTTTTCTGTAAGACTCTCGCTTCCTCAAGGAGCTCCTCGAGTTTTGTTTTTTCCCAAAGTTCAACTCTTCTTGTGAGTGCTTTCACATTGTTGTTTGTCTTGGCCTTTTGATGTGTCTTCTGGAGGAAGAGTTTAGGAAGAAGGAAGAGGACTTTCAGTGCATATGGTGCAAAGGGCGTGTCTAAGTTGTATTCGTTGATAAGGCAGACCATTACTTTGATTAGTTTGGTCATGGCTGTACATTTTGGTGGCTCAAAATTATTATTGGCAGACCACCCCATTATCTCAAGGTATGTGTTATCTACCCATCTTGTTGTTTCTTCTTCCGTTTGACTACTACTACTACTACTACTACTACTACTACTACTACTACTACTACTACTACTACTACTACTACTACTACTACTACTACCATTACTTCTGCCACTACTACTACTACTACTACTACTTCTGCTACTACTACTACTACTACTACTACTACTACTACTACTACTACTACTACTACTACTACTACTACTACTACTACTACTACTACCACTACTTATTTTATATGATGTCTACAATATATGCGACGACAAATCCGCTAATGTTGTTTATCTCGGCGAAGATCATTATTATAGTAGACTGATAAGACATCAGGAATAATTGATGAGACCTTGAGACCCAGAACGTAATTTTCATTGTAATTTGGGTATACTATAAGACGATTTTAGTTAATTAATTTATAGATATGACCTGTTTAGTATCCTTGTCCACTAGTTAATTTGGTATATTCATTTATTTATCGTAATTTTATGGTTAACAACAGACGATTTTATATAGCAAAGGAAAGATCTGGGCGTGAAGGGGTTAAGAATGTCTATGAACGGTTCAGATCCAATAAAGCTAAACATTTATCCTTAATCGTGTTGTGAACTCTTAGAATAGTTTCCCCGTGCATGTAATGGATACTGTTAAGAGGCTAAAATCAGACTAGATAAATTCCTTGCAAACAATCCTCAACTTTTAGTTCTCACACACGTAAATTTGCCCGGCAGTGTTCAAACAGCTGCCAGTGTGTTAGTCTATAGAGCAGGTGGGTTTTCTCTGTTCACTGACTTTTTTTCATATCTTTCAGCTTTTTCAGGTTGTTTCAGTTTGCGTATTTTTTCTTTTTTTTCCGGTTTTCAGATCTTTTCATGTTGTATCACTTTTTCAGTAGAATGTTCATGACATCTTTCTACTTTGTCCTCAACCTCTGACTTTTAAATTAGCTAGCTTGTATTTTTGTAGTTCCCGGTAATTGTATTTTTTGGATCAAAAGCTCTTTAAGTATCCGCTGTTGTTCTTTGTTTTCCTAAGTATTCCTCCACCATTGTAAGATCCACAGCCTAGTCCATCCACATGATCCACTTCCATATTCATCCTCCTCTCCCTGTCTGCCTGTTTTAGCCTTTCCTTTACCACTCAAGCGCTTCCTCCTCCTCCTCCACTTCCTCCTCTTCCTCTTCCTCTTCCTCGTCCTCGTTCTCCTCGTCCTCCTCCTCCTCCTACCCGTCAGGGTGGCTTGGTTGGTAGAGGTGTGGGCTCGCGTGCAGCGACCCTGCGTTCGATCCCACCAGGTTCATCCTGGCGTGGTGGCAATTTGTATAGTCAATAACCTTATCGCTTGGTACTTGCAAAGTGTCTAGATAGGATCAAAGTATCTTAGTATCATCCTCCTCCTCCTGCTCCTCTTCCTCGTCCTCATTTCTCTCATTTTTCACTCTGAAACTTCCATGTTCCTATCTTCTTTAGGGGCATGGTGTTCTTTTCCAACTGTTCTCTTACATGTAGTTAGATGGTTAGTAGTATGTAGTTCAGCAGATACCCTCGTTATAGGCCAATATACTCCTGGTATGTGTTATTCCTATATATGCCTATGTATTCCTCCTCCTCCTCCTCCTCCTCCTCCTCCGCCACACAAGGCTCGTTTGCCACCGTTGACTCGTCATTGGAGGCCATTTCAGCATTTCTGAGCCATTTCACCCACGGTTCCGGGCCGCCTGTCAAACCATTACCCGCATACTTCACCCATACCTTTGTGGCGCCACTGTTTCAATGTCCCGTACTGAGGCAGGATTACATAGCTCTCTCTCTCTCTCTCTCTCTCTCTCTCTCTCTCTCTCTCTCTCCTCTCTCTCTCTCTCTCTCTCTCTCCTCTCTTCTCTCTCTCCCTCTCTCTCTCTCTCTCTCTCTCTCTCTCTCTCTCTCTCTCTCTCTCTCTCTCTCTCTCTCTCTCTCTCTCTCTCTCTCTCTCTCTCTCTCTCTCTCTCTCTCTCTCTCTCTCTCTCTCTCTCTCTCTCTCTCTCTCTCTCTCTCTCTCTCTCTCTCTCTCGTTCTCTTTGTGTGTGTGTTCCTGTTATTTTTCTTATTTTTCTGTCTCTGTATCTTTCCAACTGCCATTTGTGGGCTTCTGTGTGTGTGTGTGTGTGTGTGTTTATTCTTCCTTTGTTTGCCTTCCTCGCTTTTCCACAAACCATTATTCCTTCATTTTTCTTTTCTTTAGTACGTTTGCTTATTTGACTCTCTTTCTTTTTCTCTCTCTCTCTCTCTCTCGTCTCTCTCTCTCTCTCTCTCTCTCTCTCTCTCTCTTCTCTCTCTCATCTCTCTCTCTCTCTCTCTCTCTCTCTCTCTCTCTCTCTCTCTCTCTCTCTCTCTCTTTGTATCTCATTTACTTTCTCTTTTAAATCTTCTCCATCTTTTTATAATATAGTGTCTTTTTTTTATTTAATTGTACACCTCTTCCTATCTTCATCATCTTTTCTTTTTACATCTCGTTTATTACAATTTTCTTTCTTGCTTTCTCTTTGCATCTAATTTGTTTCGATCCTTTCTGTGTTTTATTTTTCCTCATTTGTCTACTGTTCTTTTTGTACACTTTTTGTTCTTGTCATGTATTTTTTTTCTTTCTTTTTTATGTCTCACTTTGTATCTCCTTTTTCTCTTCTTTTTTTCTCCTAATTAACTCCTATACTCTTTCCTTCTCTTCTTTACATATCATTTGCCTCCATTCAAAACAAAATCTTCCCTTTTTTTGTCTTCATCTCTTTCTACCTTCGTTATGTGTTCTCTGTCTCTTTTATTATCTTACGTTTCATCTCTCTCTCTCTCTCTCTCTCTCTCTCTCTCTCTCTCTCTCTCTCTCTCTCTCTCTCTCTCTCTCTCTCTCTCTCTCTCTCTCTCTCTCTCTCTCTCTCTCTCCTACAATTATCTTTTTTGCTTCCCTTTTATCCTTATGGTTGTCTTTTTAGGGTGAAAATGTTTCTCTACACTCTCTCTCTCCTCTCTCTCCTCTCTCTCTCTCTCCTCTCTCTCATCTCTCTCTCTCTCTCTCTCCTTCTCTTCTTCTCTCTCTCTCTCTCTCTCTCTCTCTCTCTTCTCTCTCTCTCTCTCTCTCTCGTGTTAAAAAAGGGAACTTATTTAACTACTTTCCTACTTTACTTTACTTTCCCTCAACCTTACCAAACCTTTAGACGTCTTTTCAGTCCCTATACACTCTTTAGCCATACCACTACAATATATACACTTATGCCCTATACACTAAACCCCATACACTATACACCCTTAACACCTCTGACTCCCTCTCTAGACCCCGGGCAGCCAACTCACCAACACATAAGAACATAAGGAAGCTACAAGAGGCCGTGAGACCTACGTACATGTGGGAGTTCCTGTTACTTAACACTACCTACATCCACCTTTCATCCCCATCCTCGAACTTATTTAGCCTCCTTTTAAAAATCTCCAATGACTCCGCGCCAACTACCTGTCTACTGAGTTCATTCCAATCATTTACCACCCTAATTGTGAACCAATTTCTCCTTATTTATTTTTTAAATCTACGCTTTACCAGCTTGATTCCGCTGGATTCACAACACAGATAATAAAAAAAAATCCACTTTTATCCATGTAACGTAACACCACCCACTTCACCTAACTTCGCTTCACACCGTAACGCACCTAAAAAAACACTCCACGATATGACTTCACTCTCGCCTCGTTTCCTTTTCCAGTCCATCTTCAATCCAAGTCGGTTTTTTTTTCCTAGCCTTTTTTCCATCCCCCCTTTTTTTTCCCCCATGACGTCGCCCCCGTAATTCGTATGTTCTTCACTCCACACCCACTTTTAGCGAACTGTACCTCACGCCCTCTGTCTGCCCTCCGTCGGGTTTATGGCATCAGCGATCCTCTCTCTGTTTATAGTGGTGGTGTATCGGGACTTTTAGAATAGTTACTCCTCGGCCACTCCTCTCCCGTTCTCCTCAAGGAATATTTGGAGTCGCACTTGATTAACTCTTACATATTCATTATTATTATTTTTATCTTACGTGTACTTGTGTGTGTGTACTTACAATTTTGTTGTGATCTCGGTGCTGTTCAGAATTATGCTTAATCGGTTTTAATTATTTTCATTTTTTTTGTTAAACTATTTGCGTCCTTTTTTTTATAATCTCTACGGTGGTTTTTTTCTTTGTAATTTATTCGTATCGTATATCTTCGTATTTCTTTAGTTTTTTTCCCTTTTTAAACGCACTTGGCAGCTTAATTCCGTGAGTCATCTTTATTAAAAAAAAAAATCCCCTTTTATCCATGTAACGTAACACCACCCACTTCACCTAACTTCGCTTCACACCGTAACGCACCTAAAAAAGACCCCCCACGATATGACTTCACTCTCGCCTTGTTTCCTTTTCCAGTCCATCTTCAATCTAACTCTTCTTTTTTTTCCTAGCCTTTTTTCCATCCCCCTTTTTTTTCCTAGCCTTTTTTCAATCCCCCTTTTTTTTCCTAGCCTTTTTTCCATCCCCCTTCTTTTTCCTAGCCTTTTTTCCATCCCCCTTTTTTTTAAATCCCCCTTTTATTTCCTAGCCTTTTTTCCATCCCCCTTTTTTTTCCTAGCCTTTTTTCCATCCCCCTTTTTTTTCCTAGCCTTTTTTCCATCCCCCTTTTTTTCCTAGCCTTTTTTCCATCCCCCTTTTTTTTCCATCCCCCTTTTTTTTCCTAGCCTTTTTTCCATCCCCCTTTTTTTTTTCAATCCCCTTTTTTTCCTAGCCTTTTTTCAATCCCCCTTTTTTTTTCCTAGCCTTTTTTTTCCATCCCCCTTTTTTTTCCTAGCCTTTTTTCATCCCCCTTTTTTTCATCCCCCTTTTTTTTTCCTAGCCTTTTTTTCCATCCCCTTTTTTTTCCTAGCCTTTTTCCTCCCCCTTTTTTTTCCTAGCCTTTTTTCCATCCCCCTTTTTTTTCAATCCCCTTTTTTTTCTAGCCTTTTTTCATCCCCCTTTTTTTCTAGCCTTTTTTCCATCCCCCTTTTTTTCAATCCCCCTTTTTTTCCTACCTTTTTCCATCCCCCTTTTTTTCCTAGCCTTTTTCCATCCCCTTTTTTTTTCCTAGCCTTTTTTTCCATCCCCCTTTTTTTTCCTACCTTTTTTCCATCCCCCCTTTTTTTCATCCCCCTTTTTTTTCCTAGCCTTTTTTCCCATCCCCTTTTTTTTTCCTAGCCTTTTTTTCCATCCCCTTTTTTTTCTCTTTTTTCCATCCCCTTTTTTTTCATCCCCCTTTTTTTTCCTAGCCTTTTTTTTATCCCCCTTTTTTTTCACTAGCCTTTTTTCCATCCCCCTTTTTTTTCCTAGCCTTTTTTCAAACCCCCTTTTTTTTCCTAGCCTTTTTTCCATCCCCCTTTTTTTCAAAACCCCCTTTTTTTTCCTAGCCTTTTTTCTCTCCCTTTTTTTTCCTACCTTTTTTCATCCCCCTTTTTTCCTCCTTTTTTCCATCCCCTTTTTTTTCTAGCTTTTTTCCCTCCCCCTTTTTTTTCCTAGCCTTTTTTCCATCCCCCTTTCTACTTTTTTCCTCCCCCTTTTTTTCAATCCCCCTTTTTTTCCTAGCCTTTTTTTTCCATCCCCCTTTTTTTTCCTAGCCTTTTTTCTATCCCCCTTTTTTTTCACATCCCCCTTTTTTTCCTCTTTTTTCTCCTCACCTTTTTCTCTTTTTCTCCCCTTTTTTCTACTTTTTTCCATCCCCCTTTTTTTTCCTAGCCTTTTTTTCCATCCCCTTTTTTTCCTAGCCTTTTTTCCATCCCCCTTTTTTTCCTAGCCTTTTTTCCATCCCCCTTTTTTTCCTAGCCTTTTTTCCATCCCCCTTTTTTTTCCTGGCCTTTTTTCCATCCCCTTTTTTTCCTAGCCTTTTTTCCATCCCCCTTTTTTTCCTGGCCTTTTTTCCTACCCCTTTTTTCCTAGCCTTTTTTCCATCCCCTTTTTTTTCCTAGCCTTTTTTCCAGATATAGATTTTCTCCCTTGTCTTTATATTTTGTCTTGGTATCTTCCTATTTTTCTGTATTTACTCAATCGTCTCGTAGCTCTTTTATTTACTAT
>JACEEZ010001645.1:202500-210000 GCA_016584305.1 Chionoecetes opilio | reverse complement strand
TCTACTTTCCTATCCTTTCTCTCTTATTATCTAGTTAGTGTAGTGTAGTTAAAGCAAACAGCCTTGTAAGGACCTATCGGTCTGTTGCCGTTTGTGTTTCCTTTGTAATGCTTTGTAATCCTTTGTAAAAAAATCCTCCTCCCTTAAGATCCTAAAAGGATTTGATGTCATTAATCAAGAGAACCTATTCGAGCTTTCTCCTCAAGTGACAACAAGAAATAAGGGTTTAAAACTAAACGGTCAACGTTGCATCACAGATCTCCGTAAAAATTATTTCAATGTTGTTGAGTTGTTGATCGATGGAACAAGTTACCAGCAAATGTTGTCGAAGCCATCACAATAACTACATTTAAAAACAGACTTGACGCGCACTGTAAAGTAAATGGGTATTGATAGTGCCCTGCGAATTCATATTATAGTCCCCCGGATCGATTAGTGTTAGTGGTAGTTGTAGTTAGTATATTTCATATCCTATCATTCTTCACTACGAAACTTCCATGTTCCTATCTTCTTTAGGGACATGGTATCATTTTCCAACTATCCTCTTACATGTAGTTGTAGTTAGTAGTATGTAGTTCAGCAGATACCCTCGTTATGGACCAATAGGTCTCCTGGTGTCTGTTATTCCTATGTATTCCTCCTCCTCCTCCTCCTCCTCCTCCTCCTCCTCCTCCTCCTCCTCCTCCTCCTCCTCCTCCTCCTCCTCCTCTTCCTCATCTTCTTCTTCTGTCTGATCTTTTTCTTATTCTTATTCTTCTTCTTTCCATGTTCCTATCTTCTTTAGGGGCATGGTATTCTTTTCCAACTATTCTCTTACATGTACTTTGATAGTTAGTAGTATGTAGTTCAGCAGATACCCTCGTTTATACCATAGGCCTCCTGTCTGTTATTCCTATGTTCCTATGTTTTCCTCCCCCTCCTCCTCCTCCTCCCCTCCCCCTCCCCTCCCCTCTCCTCCTCCTCTCACACACCACACACACACACACACACACACACCAACCACACACACACCACACACACACACACACACACCACACACACACACACACACACACATCACACACGAACGAAACCAACCACTAGCCATCCAACCTCTTCTGACCTGACTGACATTCCCCTTTGTGTGGCTCCTTTCCCCCCTCCCCCCTCCCCTCGCCTCCCCCCCCTCGGCTCCCTCCTCCCCTCAGACGCTCCCTCTTCCTCACAGCCGGCTGACTCCCTCCTGCAGGCTGCTCTAAAGGCCCAGTAATTCAATACAGCCGCGTTACTGCCGGACCACTGAATTGAACTGTAACTCGGCTTTTTTCGACTCAAAATCTCTCGGGTTGCTCCTCTCTCTCACACTCCCTCCATCTCTCTCCCTCTCTCCTCCCCTCCACTCCTCATCCCCCTCTCCTCTCTCACCCCCACTCTCCCTCTCTCTCCTCTCCTCCTCTCTCTCTCCTCATCCCTCTCTACTCTCTCTCTCTCTCTCTGTGTGTGTGTCGAAAGAGGAAGACATCATAAATGAAATGCATTTTTTGTCAGAGAGAGAGAGAGGAGAGAGAGAGAGAGAGAGAGAGAGAGAGAACGAGTCAGTCTGCTGATAGTGGGATGAATATGGGGAAGAGATTACAAAGGAATCCCAAGTAGCAACAAATCCTAAGGTGACGAGGCTGTTTGTTTTCACCATACTAAAGAAGGGATAGAACAGTAGAAGGTGGATGAGGAGGATTACATAGGAAAATCAGATACCAAAGGGCTTGACAATATATGTTGACCTACGTACTGCTATAATGTGTAAACTACATGTGGGGCATCAGGATAGAATAGAGTAAGGACCCTCCTCGCCTACCCTTCCTTCCGGTTACATGCTGACATAAAATAGAAGAATTAGAATAGTTGTATAAAAACAAGAGTACATGGATATTTTTATAGTAAAGAACAAGGATGAAGATACTAACTGATATATTGCACTTGTAGGAATGTAATAATAAGACAAGTTAGCACCATCAAATCTGTTGGGGTAATTATCATCTTCAGTTCATCATCATCATCATCATCCATCATCATATCATCTTGTATACTGTACCTCCACTCCCTCTCATCAAACTTTCTTCCTTCTCATAATCTCTCAATTCACATTTTATTCTCTCTCTCTCTCTCGCTCTCTCTCTCTCTCTCTCTCTCTCTCTCTCTCTCTCCTCTCTCTCTCTCTCTCTCTTCTCTCTCTCTCCTTCTCTCCTCTCCTCTCTCTCTTCTCTCTCTCTCTCTTCTCTCTCTCCTCTCTCTCTCTCTCTCTCTCTCTTCTCTCCTCTCTCTCATTCTATTTCGTCACCATTTCATCCACTCTTCTCCTCTCCTCACTTCCTCATTTGCCTTCCATTGTACCTCGATCCACTTCCACGGATTCCTCCTCCTCCTCCTCCTCCTCTTCCTCCTCCTCCTCCTCCATCACTTCCTCATCTTCATCCTCTTCTGGGTTTTTTTCATATTCGTGTATCTTCTCACCAATACTCCTCCCTCCTCCTCCTCCTCCTCCTCCTCCCTCCTCCTCCTCCTCCTCCTCCATTGCATATATAAGACATGAACCAATCAAGCCCACGCCAGGAAGCGGATATTTTTTCTTTTATTTTTCTATTTTTTATGGGGGGTGGGGGGTAGGAGAGAGGGTTGGGGAGAGGTTGAGGGGGGTTGCGCCTAGTGGGGTTGAAGGTTGAAGGGGGAGGGGGGGTTGACTTGAATACCTCGTGTGCCGCAGCAAGATAATGAGGAGATATGAAAGAAAGAAAAAAGTACGATTAAGATGATAGCAGAGGAGGAGGAGGAGGAGAATACGAGAGGAAAAGTGTGGCGGAGGAAGGAAGGGAGGGAAGAAGGAAGTAAGTAAGGAAGGAAGGATGGATGGATGGATGGATGGAGGAAGGAAGGAAGGAAGGAAGGAACGAATGCCGGGAAGGAGGGAGGGAGGGAAAAAGGAAGGAAGGAAGGAAGGAAGGAAGGGAGGGAGGGAAAAAGGAAGGAAGGAAGGGAGGGAGGGAGGGTTTAGTAGGAGGGAGATTCAGCTATTCACTCTCTTCCCCCCCTTTTTTTTTTGCTCTCAATCAGCGCCGTTTCTTCGTAAATCGTGACGGCCGCTGCTTCGATTTCGTGTAGACAGACGCTTAACTGTGATCCGAAGAGGTCCTCGCTCCTACTTCCTCCTTGCATCACGCCGCACGAGGGAAGGAAGAAGAGAGGAGACATTGAGAGTGAAGGAAGGAAGAAGAGAGGTGACAGAGAAAGGGAGGGAAGGAGAGAAGAGAGGAGAGATGGAGGAAAGAGAGAAGAGGGAGGAGGGAGGAGAGAAGGTAGCCAGTCAAGGGGGGAAAAAGAGGCTTGAGGGAGGTAAGGAATGAGTTTTTAAAAGGATGAATACAAAGTGAGGTGAGAGAGAGAGAGAGAGAGAGAGAGAGAGAGAGAGAGAGAGAGAGAGAGAGAAAAAAAAAAATATGTATGCCTGAATAAGAACTTGAAAATTTATCTCAACTACTTTTACTTACATTTTTTTGTCATTGATTAATTTTAGTTAACCAGTAGCGAAAAAGTTTAAAAAAAAAAAAAAAAAAAAAAAATAGACATTATTGTTATAAGAAAAATGTAAATACAAGTGAAGGTTTAAAAAGAATTGAAAATGCTCGAAGATAAGATAAAAAGAAGATAGCATTTTTTTTTTTACTAAAACCACTCTTGTGTTGAAACTGAAGAATTGAATGTTTCTTTTTTCTCATTTTTTCTGTCTGTCTGTTCTGTCTGTCTGTCTCTTCGTTATCTTGAAGCTTGACAGAAATCAAATTTGTATCTGAAAAAGAAATTGGAAACTCGCATTTTTTTCTCGTGTGGGTGTATATTGTGTGTGAGAGAGAGGAGAGAGAGAGAGAGAGAGAGAGAGAGAGAGAGAGAGAGAAAAAAAAAATCCTCCTTTCGTTCCCCCCTTTTAGCTACTTTTATTCCTACCTTTCCTGTCTTCATTCCATCCTTTCTATCTTCCTTTCTTTCTTTTTCTCCATTTCATCCTTTTTTTATTCCTTCATTTCTTTCATCCTTTTAACTTTCTTTCGTACCTTCCCTTTATTCCCTCTTATTTCATTCATCTCTTTTCTTACTCATCAGTTTATTTCCGATATTTCCTCCAGTTTTGTCTCCCTTCTTTTTGTCTCCCTTCCATCCCTTCCATCATCCTTTTCTTTCTTCCTTCTCTCTTTTCTTTTTCTACTCTTCACTTTACTTCCGATATGACCTCCAGCTTCCTATTCTTTTCTCACTCATATCCCTTTCCTCAACTTCTTTCTTTTTTCTCCTCCTCTTCCTCTTCTTTCTCTTTTCTCCTCCTCTTCCTCTTCTTTCTCTTTTCTCCTCCTCTTCATCTTCTTTCTTTTTTCTCCTCTTCCTCTTCTTTCTTTTTTCTCCTCTTCCTCTTCTTTCTTTTTTCTCCTCCTCTTCCTCTTTGTTCTTCCTTCTCCTCTTCTTCCTCTTCCTCTTCTTTCTTTTTTCTCCTCCTCTTCCTCTTCTTTCTTTTTTCTCCTCTTCCTCTTCTTTCTTCCTCCTCCTCTTCCTCTTCTTTCTTCCTCCTCCTCTTCCTCATGTCCCTTCTCTCCTTTACTCTTGACATCCTATTCATTTTTTTCCATCACTTCTTCATCGATATTTTGAGCTCCACTGAACCCTGGAATCCAACATTTTTTTTCATTCCTTTTGATTTTTCTGTTTTTTTTTCCATTTTCAGCTGTTTCCATCTCTTCTTCATCGATATTTTGAGCTTCACTAAACCCTTGAATCTCACTTTTTTTCCCTTTTTTCCTAGTTTTGCTCTTACTAAACCCTTAAATCATCTCCCTTTTTTTTCTTTTCTTTGATTTTCTTTCTCCTCTTTTCCTAGTTTTGCCCTTACTAAACCCTTGAATCATCCCACTTTTTTCATTCCTTCAAATTTTCTTTCTACTTTTTTCCTAGTTTTCCCTTCACTATACCCTTGAATCTCACTTTTTTTTCATTTCCTTCAAATTTTCTATCTCCTTTTTTCCTAGTTTTCCCTTCACTATACCCTTGAATCTCACTTTTTTTTCATTTCCTTCAAATTTTCTATCTCCTTTTTTCCTAGTTTTGCCCTTACTAAACCCTTAAATCATCTCACTTTTCTTTCATTTTGATTTTTCACTCTTCTTTTTTCCTAGATTTGAGCTTCACTAAACCCTTGAATCTCACTTGTTTTCATTCCTTTAAATTTTCTTTCTCCTTTTTTCCTAGTTTTCCTGAGCACGTTCGAATCCCTCGGGGCAGGCAGAGGCGGCGGGTCACAAGGCTCTTATTTCCGGGTTCTGTCTCACCCCATGTAGATGCTGAGGCAACGTCTAATATCCGGGTTTTCTTGCGGCGACACTGCGTTGGTCTTTGTGGCTGTGGTCGGAAAACTACAAATTTCCGGGTTGTGTGGCGGTGAGAATTCCTGGTTATTTTTTTGTCTTTCTTTCTTTCTCTTATTTGTGATTGTTTTACGGATCGTGGTAAGTATGTAAAGGTTGTATTGTGGTGTTGTGTGTGTGTGTGTGTGTGTGTGTCTCTCTTTTTTTTCTATCGTTATCTTGCTTTCTTTTTTCTCTTTCTCTCTTTTCTCTTTTTTTTTTTTTCTCTCTCTCTCTCTCTTCTCTCTCTCTCTCTCTCTCTCTCTTCTCTCTCTCTCTCTCTCTCTCTCTCTCTCTCTCTCTCTCTCTCTCTCTCTCTCTCTCTCTCTCTCTCTCTCTCTCTCTCTCTCTCTCTCTCTCTCTCTCTCTCTCTCTCTCTCTCTCTCTCTCTCTCTCTCTATCTATCTATCTATCTATCTATCTCTGTGTGTGTGGTTTTGTGTGTGTGTGTAAGTATGTAAAGGTTGTATTGTGGTCTCTCTCTCTCTCTCTCTCTCTCTTCTCCTCTCTCTCTCTCTCTCTCTCTCTCTCTCTCGTCTCGCTCTCGCTCTCGCTCTCGTCTCTCTCGCTCTCTCTCTCTCTCTCTCTCTCTCTCTCTCTCTCTCTCTCTCTCTCTCTCTCTCTCTGCGTGTGTGTGTGTGTGAAAGAGATCGGCGCTTTTTTTTCGTGCATTACTAGAAAAGCATTTTATTTCAGGGTAAAGTTATCGATACAGTGTTGACGTTATTGCCACCAGATGCTCGCTTTAGGGGTTATTACGTTAGTATTACGTTAGGAGGAAGAAACACAAGATAGAGGAGGCTAAAATAGAAGAAGCGGAAGATACTTAGGTGGAAAACAAGCTTAGGAGTCTGGTAGGGAGTGTGAATACGATAGTAAGTTTTAAGTGAAGGAGAGAGTCTAAGGTAGAAGAGGAGAAGGAGAGTTTTAGATAGAGAAGGAGAGTTTTAGATAGAAGAAGGAGAGTTTTAGATAGAAGATAGAGATAGAAGAAGGAGAGTTTTAGATAGAAGATAGAGATAGAAGAAGGAGAGTTTTAGATAGAAGATAATGATAGAAGAAGGAGAGTTTTAGATAGAAGATAGAGATAGAAGAAGGAGAGTTTTAGATAGAAGATAATGATAGAAGAAGGAGAGTTTTAGATAGAAGATAGAGATAGAAGAAGGAGAGTTTTAGATAGAAGATAGAGATAGAAGAAGGAGAGTTTTAGATAGAAGATAGAGATAGAAGAAGGAGAGTTTTAGATAGAAGATAGAGATAGAAGAAGGAGAGTTTTAGATAGAAGATAGAGATAGAAGAAGGAGAGTTTTAGATAGAAGGAGAGTTTTAGATAGAAGATAGAGATAGAAGAAGGAGAGTTTTAGATAGAAGATAGAGATAGAAGAAGGAGAGTTTTAGATAGAAGATAATGATAGAAGAAGGAGAGTTTTAGATAGAGATAGAGATAGAAGAAGGAGAGTTTTTAGATAGAAGATAGAGATAGAAGAAGGAGAGTTTTAGATAGAAGATAATGATAGAAGAAGAGAGTTTTAGATAGAGATATGATAAGAAGGAGAGTTTTAGATAGAAGATATGATAGAAGAAAGGAGAGTTTTAGATAGAAAGTAGAAGATAGAAGAAGGAGAGTTTTAGATAGAAGATGAGATAGAAGAGGAGAGTTTTTAGATAGAAGATAGAGATAGAAGAAGGAGAGTTTTAGTAGAGATAGAGATGAGAAGAGAGTTTTGAGAAGAAGATAGAGATAGAAGAAGGAGAGTTTTAGATAGAAGATAGAGATAGAATGAGAGTTTTAGATAGAAGATAGAGATAGAAGAAGGAGAGTTTTAGATAGAAGATTTGAGATAGAAGAAGGAGAGTTTTAGATAGAAGATAGAGATAGAAAGAAGAGTTTTTTGATGAAGATAGAGATAGAAGAAGAAGAGTTTTAGATAGAAGATAGAGATAGAAGAGGAAGTTTTTAGATAGAAGATAGACATAGAAGAAGGAGAGTTTTAGATAGAAGAAGGAGAGTTTTAGATAGAAGTTAATGATAGAAGAAGGAGAGTTTTAGATAGAAGATAGAGATAGAAGAAGGAGAGTT
>JACEEZ010001645.1:195000-200000 GCA_016584305.1 Chionoecetes opilio | reverse complement strand
CCTCCTCCTCCTCCTCCTCCTCCTCCTCTTCTTTCCTTGTGTCAAGTCGTCTCGGAATTATAGGCACACTCACAGCGTACCTTCAGTCTCAAACAGAAATTTGATTACTCGCATTCTGTCTCCTCCCCTCCTCCTCCTCCTCCTCCTCCTCCTCTCCTCCTCCTCCTCCTCCTCCTCCTCCTCCTCCTCCTCTTCCTCCTTGACACACGTACTCAAACAACGTCATGGTAGTGGTGGTGTAAAGAAAAAAAAGAAAGAAAGATGTGTCGGACAAAAGACGAGAAAAAAGTGAATTAGGAACGAACTAGAAAGAGAGAGAGAGAGAGAGAGAGAGAGAGAGAGAGAGAGAGAGAGAGAGAGAGAGAGAGTATATACGTGGTGACACAGGAACATGTTAGAAAAAATATATAATTGAAAGAAAAAAAAAGTTGAAAATAAGAGAGAGAGGAAGAGAAGGCCAGGGACGATAAAAGAGAACGAACGAGAAGAAAGAAGGAATAATATGAAAATGAAATAAACTGAAGCAATAAAACTGAAACAAGATGCAATAAACAGATGAAACATAAATACGAAATAACATAGAAACAATTTATGGACACGCCAAAAAGGAAAAGATAAATAAATAGATTAAAAAGAGATGAGATTAGGAAGAAAACAAAAGAATCCAAGAAATATATAAAGAAATAAGAAAGAGAAAGGCCAAAAAAAAAGAGTTAGTAGAAACGGATTGAAGCAGAAACTAGGGACGCACTGCAAATTTTCTTAATTCCCCTCAGGTGTCGCAGAACTCTTGTCTCTGCGCACCTGGGGAAGAGGGGAGAGGGAGGGGAGGATGGAGGGAGGGGAGGGGAGGATGGAGGGAGAGGGAGGGGAGAGGAGATGGAGGGAGGGGAGGGGAGGATGGAGGGAAAGGGGGAGGGGAGGGGAGGTTTGGAGGGGGAGGGGATATGGAGGGAGGGGAGGGAGGATGGAGGAGGGGGAGGGGGGGGAGGAGGGGAGGGAGAGGGAGGAGAGGGAGGATGGGGGAAGGGTAGGGGAGAGGAGGATGGAGGGAAAGGGATGGGAGGGTGAGGGGAAAGGGAGGGGAGAGGAGAGGTTAAGAAAAGACCAGTATAGGAGGGGAGAGAGAGGGGGGGTGGCAGAAAAAGAATGGCAGGGAACTAACAGGAAAGAGAGAGAGAGAGAGAGAGAGAGAGAGAGAGAGAGAGAGAGAGAGAGAGAGAGAGAGAGAGAGAACATTACCTTGCATGGGGATTAGCAAGGTAAAAATAGGGAGGTAGAGAGGAAAGGGAGTAGTAGATGCGTGGAAAGATAGAGAGAGAATAATAGGGAAATAGGATTAAAGGATACAGGAGGATGAGGAAGGGTGGTGACACTGGGTGATGGGTAGAAAATAGAAGAGGGGAAAAATCTAGTTAGGGACAGTGGGTTTATTGATTCCTCCTCTTCTTCCTCTTCTTCCTCTTCTTCCTCTTCCTCTTCCTCTTCCTCTTTCTCCTCTTTCTCCTCCTATTCTTCTTCCTCTTCCTCTTCCTCCTCCTCTTCTTCCTCTTCTTCCTCTTCTTCCTCTTCCTCTTCCTCTTCCTCTTTCTCCTCCTCTTTCTCCTCCTATTCTTCTTCCTCTTCCTCTTCCTCCTCCTCTTCTTCCTCTTCCTCCTGACGTCATCCCCATAAAGTAACATCATATCTATATAATGGAGTGATGGGTGAATAGGCAAAGGTCCCCCCCTCCCATAACCTCATGACCCCCCCTTCCATAACTACAGGACCTCCCCCCTTCAACCCCCTCCGCACTCCTCATTCATGCCCGGAGTGGGAGTTCATTGCACATCCCTCTCACTTCTCACTCCACTGCTACACCCTCTCATTTGCCATTCCCCTCTCTCTCTCTCTCTCTCTCTCTCTCTCTCTCTCTCTCTCTCTCCTCTCTCTCTTCATCTCTCTCCTCTTCTCTCTCTCTCTCTCTCTCTCTCTCTCTCCTCTTCCGTCTAGCTCAAGTTCGCCATTGCAGTAACTCGGAAAGCTTTGGTAGGAGTTTCGAGGTATTGGTTTATGCGGTTCGAATCACTAATGAGATGTTTCGAAACTTGTGCCGAAACGCGTTCATTATTGAGGAAAATGATGAGGATGAGTGTTTCCTGTCGTTGTTGTTGTTGTTTATGTTAGTGTTGTTGGTAGTATTGCTGTAGGAGGAGGAGGAGTAGTAGTAGTAGTAGTAGTAGTAGTAGTAGTAGTGTAGTAGTAGTAGTAGCAGTAGTAGTAACACAGGTAGAAATAGTAGAAAGAAGATTAGAAGAAGAAAGTGAAGCTAAAAGTACAATTAAGCGAGTGTTAAAGGAGAAAAAAGAAAGAAAAAAGAAAGAACGAAAAAAAGAAAAAAGACGAAAGTTGCAGTAAAGTTTTATTTTTCGCTTCTTTCTTTCATCTTTTCATCGAGCAAACTTTTCGTGTTAGTGTCATTTGATCCTGAGTAAAAACACGTATTTCAGATCATAGATGCTGCGGCACGAGAGAGAGAGAGAGAGAGAGAGAGAGAGAGAGAGAGAGAGAGAGAGAGAGAGAGAGAGAGAGAGAGAGAGAGAATTCAGTCTTTCTTACCCTTGTCCATTGTCACTTGAGACTTCTAAAAACTTTGCTTCCTCCTCCTCCTCCTCCTCCTCCTCTTCCTTCTCCTTCCAATCGTTGCTCTCGTCTTTGTTTTGGTTGTTTGCTTTCCTTACATGTTCCTCCTCCTCCTCCTCCTCCTCCTCCTCCTCCTCCTCCTCCTCCTCGATGCGGCATAAATTGCAACGTAGACATCACAGAAAATCGGTTATTAGTTCCCAATTATAATAAAGCAGGTTTCACGAAGATCCGCAGGGTACTAAGCGAAGTTGAATGGATTGACCTACTAAATGGTAAAACGCCGAAACATGTGTAATTTATTACAAATAAACCCCAACCCGGTGGTTGAAAAACATGTTCCCAGGGAAAAGAAATTTTTTGAATAACATAACAGCCCCTGTTGGATGATATGAGATTAAAACAAATCATTGGCGTAACGCCGGTATAAAAGTTTACGCGATCAAATGCGGACTGCGATTCTGGGAAATAAATGACGAAAAAGCGTCGTTGCAAAGTTTAAAATTAAGTCTAAAAAACGCGAGTATGAAGAAAAATTTCAAAGGAAACCAAATAAAACCCCAAAAGGGGTTTTTTCAAAACTTTTGAAGAAGAAAAACGTCAAAACAAGTATTGGGGCCACCTGAAAGAAAAAATTACATCTTTAAAAAATAAAGAGGGTTTTCCCTATAATGATTTTTTTAAAAAGGGTATTTTTGGCGGCTCCCCGAAACCTCATGTTTCGGATCGAAAAAATTTGTTTAAAAGGGGGAATTAACATTTAGAAAGAAATATCATAGTATTTGCCCAAACTTGACCCAGCAAAAAAAAAAATTTTCCTTGGGGGGGGGTGGACGAAAATCTCGCCGCGATTACTTCGCGAAAAATCACAGTCAACTTTCGCTTTCCCTTAAAAATTATCTCAATAAATCGTAATGGATACTTTCCTCAATCAAAATTTGGGGGGTACCCGGGGGGGGGCGTGCCTCCCCACCCTACACCCACTCCCGGGGGGGCACCAGCGGATTTCCCATGCAGGGGTCCTTTCCCATACCAAGCAAACCCCGCAAGAAAAAATCAATTTCCCCAACCCGAGCCCTAGGGCGCCCCCCCCTTTCCTCCCCACGCCCGGTTGTCTCTTACAGATACAACCCGATGGGGGAAAGGGTCGGTTTTTAGGGTACGGCCCATGCCCTATAGCCGAAGTGGCGCTGCGGACTATGCAGGTAATAGGCCTCGATTCAGTCCCCTCACGGGGGCAAACGCTGATTTGAACGTAATCATCCCAGCAAAACCCCATGATTCTGCGAAGACACTTATTAAAAGGATTGATTCGTCTCTTCTCACTATTTAGTGTCCTGTCTCACACCTAGAGTAAGAAGGGATACAAGCGACTTGAGATTCCGGATCTTTGTCCTCCTCACAGGCCCGACAACCCAAAAATACCCCGCTGAGCGAGTCCAAAAACACCGGGGCTATGCCAATCCGCCCGAAAGGTTTTACGTGCCCGCCTTCATTATGGACTGCCTACCAAAGGTATGAAAAACTTTTCCAAGACTCAATGTCCCCCCGCCCCCCGCATGAACAGACTTACTGCTTATCTGTACTCTCCAAACCCCCTGGCCGGGTCTTGAGCAGGAACCTCAAGTCCCCAAACCTTTGCCTCCTCGTGCAGCGCCTCGAGAGCCATCAAGGACCTCCACGACTCGCAAAGGGATTTAATGCATCATGGGAAAAAAACAAGATCATGATCTTGGTGTTTGCGAGGGATGGATACTTTCGACGGATTTTTCCCCTATATGTGGAAATTAGCTATATTACACCGATATTAAAAGGGAAAGGAAAGTAAGAGCCCCTCGCAAGTAAGATCCCCCAATTAGTCAAACGTCTGTGTTGTCAAACTATTTGAAAATATTGGGGATAAATAGTGTTTTTTTTTTCCGATGAAAGTAATAAAATTTTAACCCCCCAGCAGGGATTTCAAAAATAAGAGATCCAAATAACAAACCTACCGTTTTTTTTAATGTCACTTATTCAAACTGGGACGCAAAAAACCCCCTCGGATATAATAACCTTGTTTCAGAAACCCTTCGATACAGTTACCCATAAGCGACTTTTGCCAGCAAAGGGGCACATGGTTAGGAGAGCAATTTTTTTTCTGGATTGGCGTTGGGCTTTCAAATGAAAACAACGGTATAAAAATGGCGGGGGCATCAAATTGGGTTAGATGTTCTAGTGGGGTGCCTCAGGGGGTCGGTCTTGGGTCCTCTCTTTTTTGATATATATCAATGATCTGGGTGCGGACTTGTATCTAAAAAAATCGAAAATTTGCGATGACCCAAAAATTTGGGGGTAAAATATCTAGAGAAAAGTGCGAACTCATACAACGTGATTCGACA
>JACEEZ010001645.1:152500-172500 GCA_016584305.1 Chionoecetes opilio | reverse complement strand
AGGAAATTAAGTAAAAAAAAAAAAATATATAATAATAATAATAATAATAATAATAATAATAATAATAATAATTAAAAAAAAAAAAAAAAAGTAAAGGAAAAGGAGGTAAAGTAATGAAAACAAGGAAGGAAAGTAAAAATTATAAAGGTGAATATGGAAGCAAAGCAAAAAAAAAGGATATGAAGTAAAGAAGCCAAAAATCGTAACGGTAAAATAATCGTAAAATATCGTCAAGTATCGTAGAATAATAAAGGTCAATACGGAAGCAAAGGAAAAAAAAGGAAATTATGTCAAGAAAACAAAAGTTGTCCGTTGAAAAAAGTAGAAAATGATAACGGTAAATGGGTGAGGGAAAAATAAAATGAAGTATCGAAATAAAAGTCGTCAGTTAAAGAAGTAAAATGAAATTAGAAAACATAGCAGCTGAAACAGAAGCAAAGTAGTAAAGTAATTAAAGTCAAATAAGTAAGTGTGAATTAATGAAAACTATAAATGCTATCAAAGGAGGTAGCGTAGCGTAGTAAATAGAAAAATTAGTAGAGTAGTAGAAATGAATAGAGATAAATATATGTCAAGTCTGAATAATGTGAATAAGATCATCAAATAAACTAAGTGGTTAGGTACAGTGGTTCTTAACCTTTTCAGAGGCACCGAACCCTAACGACCACTCCGCAGACTAGCCGAACCCCTCAAATATGTGAAGAAAAAAAAAGGAATACAATTTTTTTTGGAAAATTGCTTCAAAATTCCAGAGTACGTAGTATAGTATTTGGATAAGAAAAATAAATTCCATTTTAATTGATACAATAATGTAAGAAAATTTGCCTCAAATTTCAAGAGTATATTAGAATAAGAAGAAGTGAAGAACTCAGAAGCAGTGGCGTATGTAGGTCCTTGGAAATGGGGGGGAGGGCACAGATGTGAGTCCAGGATTGTTTTAAGGTGGGGGGGGGCGAAGCAAGCCTCTACAGCTGGGGCTTTGAGGAGGGGGTCAAGAAATTTTTTTGAGAATCAAGAATTTTTAGGGGCATTATGAGGCCTCAGAGGGGATATATTGCATTAATTTGATATTCAATGATAAAACAATTATCATCCCTTTGGGACAAAAGGAAGGGGCCATAGCAGAGTGCCCCCCCCCCTCCTTTCCCCCCTATATACGTCACTGCTCGGAAGGAAGAGGCGGGCGAACAAAGGATGCAATGTAATTCTGGACACCTTCATGTGGCAGATTCATAAACTTAAGAAATCATTCGGAAACAAGACCAAATAAAAGTGAGAAATTTTTTTTTCATTTCCAAAAAAAGGCAGAAGAAAGACAAAAAATATAATGCATGTGATAGTCGTGACGTGTGACCGCCAATGAAGTAAGCATTAACAATGTGCAGTGATCAAGTAGATAATAGCATTTGTTTCTTTTAACCAGTCCTGTCTAGGATCGATATGGGAGCTCTCTTAAGGTCATGATAAAGGGGTGAAAGGTGTCATAATAGAACCTTTAGAATAGAAGAACTGCATTAAAGCGGCACAGGGATTAGCCACTGAGCTTATACGTGGATTCAAGGTACGATATCGGATACCTGCGACACTTTTTAGCATATGATGATATGGGGTACCCGCAAACTGCCCACTACTAGGTAGGAGGTTTAAACGTACTCTCTCTATACCATCAACGAAATGTAAAACATGGCGAGACTAATGTGAAAGCTAAGATCAAACCCCAAGATAAAAAAACAGTAACTTTTTGGGGGTAATGGGTACCTCCCAAATGTCTACGCCAACTCATCACAAAGGGCAAAGACGCTCTGATAGTCTTCCATAGCTACAGATTGAGAACTTGAACAGGATCCTGGAAAGGGAGCTAAGAGAAAAGGGGATTCCTTTGACCCCTCCACCATACATAAATGAAGGCTACAAAGAAAACTTATATTTTGCGACAAGGTAGAACAACAGGCCTTCAACAACACTTTTCCCTCGACATCGCTGACGATTTTGATCTCCCCCAAGAACAGTTAAGGGTAGCAAAATTCCATCAAGTTCCCAAATACCGGAAATTATAGTAACGTGGAAAAAATACAATGTGATTCTGTATCCTTGGCAGAAAAGCCTCCACCAGGGACTGAAAATTTCCTACGTCTACACGCCTCACCAGACAGACAAGAAGTGGTACACAAAGACAATAATACTGTAAGAGTTGCTTTTAATGGGACCAAAAGGCCAAACCTAGAAAACACAAGATTGTGCTTAAGTGCCCCCATTCACGACCACACGTAGACAGTATGCAATCCTGAAAACAAAAACAAAACACACAAAAAGTGTAAACTGCGGGAAGCACACTGAACGTTGGCTTTTCAGGTAAGAAAAGTTAAACCATTCGAAGCTAAAAGGGAAAAAAAAAATGTACTGTAAAGGATTTTAAGCTTCCATCCTAAGATTTGTATCGTGCGTTGTAAGAGGCTTCTTGAGTCCTTCACGTGAAAAGTATAGGCAAAGTTTTTTTATTTTTAACTCATAATACAGAACACTTTAGTCTCTTCCTCATGATTTATACAACACTCGTAAACCAAGATAACAACGTGCTTTGTGTGTTCCTGAAAACTGTACCGGCACCACTTATTTAGGGCAAAAGTGAGTAAATAAAGGTGAAATAAACAGGCTTCAACACACACACACACACACACACACACGCACACACACACACACACACACCGCGCTCTCTGGTAGGCTCCTACAAAACTGGATATGCTGACTGGCTGCAGTGACCAAGAAGGACCCCAGAGGACCAAAAGACCTGAGTACTTCCCAGGTGAGAACTATGCAGTTAGATAGTCCCGTCTCCACATGATTAGCTAAAAGGGAAAAATATTGGACGTAAACAAAGATGGAAGACCCCCCGCGATCAATTTCGATGGCTTCAATACCAAAGAAAAAGACATATTAGAGCTGAAAACGAACCAGAAAAGTCTCAATGCTAGAAAATTTAGTTCACGAAATGATGGATAGACTAGAGAAGATGGAAAAGAAAGTGTTCGTACTGGAAAAAGATAATACTATTTTGAAAAAGAGAGTGGATGAATTAAATTTTAACAAGACGACGAAAAGGTGGTGAAAATGCATGCAGAAATGAATGCAGTACATAAGAAATGGAAAATGACACAAGAGGAAATGAAAATGAAAAAAAGACATGGAAAATAGAAAAAGAAAAAGACCAAGAGAGCTTACGCCAAATAATTGAAGATCAAGAAAATGAAAAGAAAAATCTTCCAAAAAAGTAGTAAAAGTGATCAACAAAGGAAAATTTAGTAGAGATCGGTGGACAAAAGAAAATGTGTCATCATTTTTGGTTTGAAGAAAAAGGGCTGCCCCAAAAAAACATAAGAGAAAAAGGGAAAAAAAGAAAGTGTCAAAAGAAATATTTAAAGTAATAGAAGAAAATACGGAGATAGAAGAAGAAATAGAAGAGATACATAGGTTAGGCAAAAATGAAGAGGGAGGGGCCGCCCCTTAAAAGTTAAGTTTAGGTCACAAAATACAGCACAAGATATATTGTCTAAGGCAGTGGTTCTTAACCTTTTCAGAGGCGCCGAACCTAATGAAAGCCTCCGCACACTGGCCGAGCCCCTCAAATATGTGAAGGAAAAAATAATTAAGAAGAATTGTTTGAAAATTCAAGAAATATTTGAATAATAAAAATACATTTTGATTAATTGATGCAAAAATTAGAGAAAAATTGCCTCAAAATTCAAGTGTTTATTTGGATAAAAAGAAAGGGGAAAAAGGGAAGGACTCTGAAGCAGTGGCATATATACTGGTAGGTCCTCGGAAAGGGGTGGGGAGGGGGGGGCACAGAGGTGAATCCAGGATTGTTTTAAGACGGGGTTGGGCGAGCGAAGTGAGCCTCTACAGCTGGGGGGTCTGAGGAAGGGGTCAGGAAATTTGTTTAAAATCAAGCTTTTTAGGGCATTTTGAGGCCTCAGGAGGGATCTATTGCACTAATTTGATTTCAATGGCCAAACGAGGCCGTGCCCCTCCCCCCCCCCCCTATACGTAGGTATACATCACTGCTCGGAAGTGAGAGAGGCGGGCGAGCACACGCACTTATACACACCCACACATGACTCCCTCCACGGCGCTGCTTAAATTTACGTTAATTTCGCGTACAATTTACTTTGGTGAATAATCTGGAATTATAACAATAGCAAAATTGCAATGTTTTTCGGAGGGCCTCCGCCGAACCCCTGAGACTGGCTCACCGAACCCCTGGGGTTCGATCGAACCCAGGTTAAGAACCACTGGGTTAGGAGGTTAAGGAAGAAATATATGTTGCTAGTTTCTGAGGAGGCTTGTTACGTGGGTGGTTAAATGAGCAGTTAGGTTGGTAGTTAGGATAATAATGGAAACTGGGAGATAATGATAAAGGTATATAATCTCTCTCTCTCTCTCTCTCTCTCTCTCTCTCTCTCTCTCTCTCTCTCTCTCTCTCTCTCTCTCTCTCTCTCTCTCTCTCTCTCTCTCTCTCTCTCTCTCTCTCTCTCTCTCTCTCTCTCTCCATTAACAAATAATAAAATCATTGAAAGAAATATACCAAGGTAAACAAAATTTATTTCATGAAAGTCGTATTTTAGGCCAATTTTTCTGGTTTAATCTTTCGTCTTGTGAAGAAAATTGAAGATAAAAACAGGAAAAAATTATAAGAGGATTTTTAAGAGTCGTGTTGGAAGGAAACATTATTTTATACTCAAATACCTTGAATATAAATTGAGAGAGAGAGAGAGAGAGAGAGAGAGAGAGAGAGAGAGAGAGAGAGAGAGAGAGAGAGAGAGAGAGAGAGAGAGAGAGAGAGGTTTGATTAGTTAATTAAAGTCCTTCCACCTACATAGGTTTTACGTAAATAGAAAAAAAATACATTTCCAAAACTCAAATACCTTGTACCATACTAACTCTTAACCAAAAGATCAGAGGGTGAGAAAGATCTGGGAGTGCGGGTAAGCTCAGACCTCCGTCCTAGGAATCAATGTATTGCGGCTAGAAATCGAGCCAACAGGGTGTTAGGATTTATTACCAGGAGTGTTAAAAGTAGAAGTGCTGAGGTTATTCTAAAGCTTTATTTGGTTCTAGTCAGACCTCACCTAAACTATGCGGTTCAGTTTTGGTCTCCGTATTACAGGATGGATATTGCCTTGTTAGAATCAGTGCAGAGAAGGATGACCAAAATGATTCATGGAATGCGTAACTTTAGTTATGAGAAGAGATTGAAACCATTAAATTTACACTCACTCGAGAGGCGTACAGTAAGGGGCGATCTGATAAAAGTTTTTAAGTGGATAAAGGGATACAATATAGGCGATGTAGGAAAAGTTCTTGAGGTTAGTAAGCAGGGTAGAACGAGAAGTAACGGATTCAAGCTGGAAAAGCGTAGATTTAAAAAGGAAATTGGGAGAAACTGGTTCACAAATAGGGTGGTGAATGATTGGAATGGACTCAGTCGTCAGGTGGTCAATGCGGAGTCTATTGGAGTCTTTAAAAGGAGTCTGGATAAATTCATGGATAGGGAAGAGAGGTGGATATAGGTAGAGTTAGGTAACAGGAACTACCTCGTGTAGGTCTCACGGCCTCTTATAGCTTCCTTACTTTCTTATGTTCTTATGTAAAACATCACAAAACACAAAATCACAAAATCAAACTACAAACTCACATAAACAGAAAATCTAATGAATTAAAACACATAGAAACACTAAAAACTCTAATCACCACCTTAACTTTTTTTATTTAAACAGTTATGAATCACACAGATGGCTTAAAGGGTAGATAAGTTAAGGCAGTAAGTGTTCAAAAGGAGGAGGAGTGAGGAAGGTAGAGAGAAGAGGAAGAGTAGGAGGGAAGGGAAGAGGAGCAATGAGGAAGAGTAGGAGGGAAGGAAAGAAGAGAAGGAATGAGTAAGAGTAGTAGTAGGAGGAGGAGGAGGATAGAGAGAAGAGGAAGAGTAGGAGGAGGAGGAGGGAAGAGAAGGAATGAGGAAGATAGAGAGAAGAAGAAGAATAAGAATAGCAAGAAAAGGATTCAAACCTTAACTTAAAAAATCGTAGAGAAACAGTGCCAGGACTTATCTACTTCCCCTTAACTACCTTACTTTACAAAATCGCAAAATCAAACTACAAACTCACATAAACAAAAAATCTTTAAATTATAAAACACATAGAAACATCAAAAATAATAATCACAACCTTAAAAATCATAGAACAGTGGCAGGACTTCACCCCTTCACGCCCAAAGCTTTCCTTTGCTAAATAAAATCGTCCATTGTTACCCATAAAATTACGAAAAGTACCTAAATAAACCAAATTAGTTAGTGGACAAGGGTACTAAACAGGTCATATCTATAAAATATTGCTTATATTCACTAAAAATCGTCTAATGGTACCCAAATTACAATGAAACTTACGATCTGGGCCTCAAGGGGTTTATCTACTTCCTTTACTACCTTTCCCGCCATCGTAGCACTAAAGTGATTTACGAGGGAGGTCAGAGGAGGGTAGCGAGTGCGAGTACTGGCGGGACCGAGTTGGAGTGTCGCCGAGGTGGTGGTGGCGAGCTGGCAGAGGGCCGAAATGGGTCCATCTGGCGACTGTCCCGCGGGGTGAGACGGGACAGGGGAGGCGAGGAGGTAAATTAGGAGAGACTGAGAGAGAGGAATAGGGAGGTGAAGAAGGAAGAGGAGGAGGAGGAGGAAAGGTTTACGACGTAGAATTAGATAGGAAGTGAGATAGAGGAAAAATTAATGACTGATGTAAAGAGGCAGATACTGGACAGAGAGAGAGAGAGAGAGAGAGAGAGAGGAGAGAGAGGGGAGAGAGAGAGAGAGAGAGAGAGAGAGAGAGAGAGAGAGAGAGAATGCTTTAGCTGATTCTGAACATTTACTGCCTTAACTTATCTACCTTTTAAGCCATTTGTATGATTAATAAGTGCTTAAATAAAAATAAATAAAAGAGAGAGAGAGAGAGAGAGAGAGAGAGAGAGGAAAACTACTGAAAATTTATAGTAAAACGGAAACGGGATAATAATAAAAAAAAAAAGAAGAAACCGTGGAAGAAAACGAAGCTATTCCCCCTTTAATGTGAAGAATTATTTGTGCTTCTTCCGTCTATTCCTCCGAGGAGAGAG
Source organism: Chionoecetes opilio (assembly GCA_016584305.1). Taxonomy (NCBI): domain Eukaryota; kingdom Metazoa; phylum Arthropoda; class Malacostraca; order Decapoda; family Majidae; genus Chionoecetes; species Chionoecetes opilio. The sequence continues at coordinate 165,342 of JACEEZ010001645.1, read as the reverse complement.
AAAGGGAGAGAGATAATTGGCTTCTCTTTCCCACGAGAGCTGTGTATATACCTTCCCTCATCCTTCCCTCCTCCCTTCCTTCCTTCCTTCCTTCACCCTTGCCCTCCTACAGTGGAAACCTTGCTAATCCCTGCTATCAATTTGTGTGTGTGTGTGTGTGTCTCTGTGTGTGCGTGTGTCTGTGTGTGTGTGTGTGTGTGTGTGTGTGTGTGTCTGTCTGTCTGTCTGTCTGTCTGTCTGTCTGTCTGTCTGTCTGTGTGTGTGTGTGTGTGTGTGTGTGTGTGTGTGTGTGTGTGTGTGTGTGTGTGTGTGTGTGTGTGTGTGTGTGTGTGTGTGTGTGTGTGTGTGTGTGTGTGTGTGTGTGTGTCAGAAAGGGGGGAGGGTGACGTTGTTATATTGAGGTAGAGGAATGGAGGAGAGAAGGAGGAGGAAGAGGAGGAGGGCAGAGGAGGTGGAGGAGGAGGCAGAGGAGGTGGAGGAGGAGGAGGAAGAAGAGGAGGAGGAGGAGGAGGAGGAAGAGGACGGCAGAAGGAGGAGGAGGAAGAGGAGGAGGAGGGCAGACGGAAAAGGAGGAGGAGGAGGCATACTGGCACCTCACCGGAAGAACATTGAAACATTCCAAGGAGGTGAAGCGAGGAGGAGGAATAGGAAGAGAAGGAGGAGGAAGAGCAGAAGGAAGAGAAGATAGGTAGAGAATGTGACTCCTCCTCCTCCATCTCCTCCTCCTCCTCCTCCTCCTCCTCCTCCTCAAATCGTAAACAACGGGTAGTAATAAATGGTGAGGCATCTGATTGGTTAGATGTCACTAGTGGGGTGCCTCAGGGCTCGGTCTTGGGTCCTACTCTTTTTCTGATATATATCAACGATCTGGACTGCGGACTTGTATCTAAAATATCAAAATTTGCAGATGACACCAAATTAGGCGGTAAAGCATATACTAGAGAAAACTGCGAACTCATACAAAGTGATCTCGACAAACTATCAGATTGGAGTGATAAATGGCTATTAAAATTCAATTCCGATAAATGTAAAGTAATGCATATAGGCAACGATAACCTCAAATATAACTATCAAATGCAAAATAAATCGTTAACTGAAGTACAGCAGGAAAAGGATCTAGGTGTCATCATTAGTAATGATCTGAAAACCAGTTCGCATTGCCTAGCTGCCAGTAAAAAGGCAAATATGATGTTGGGCTTTATTAAACGTAACTTTGAACATAAAACTCCGAAGTAATGACACAATTATACACGTCCTTGGGTTAGGCCGCACTTGGAATATGCCGTTCAATTCTGGTCGCCCTGTTTCGTAAAAGATCAGCCAAATTGGAATCAGTGCAAAGAAGAGCAACCAAACAAATTCCATCACTGCGAAATTCATCTTATGAAGAGAGACTGCGGAAACTTAATATGTTTTCCTTAAAGGATGGGTAGAATCCGTGGGGACTTGATAGAAAACCTTTAAGATCCTAAAAGGTTTTGATGTCATTAATCAAGAGGACCTATTCGAGCTTTCCAACTCAAGTGACAAACAAGAAATAATGGTTTAAAACTAAACGGTCAACGTTGCATCACCGATCTCCGTAAAAATTATTTCAATGTTAGAGTCGTTGATCGATGGAATAATTACCAGCAAATGTTGTCGGAGCCAACACAATAACTACATTCAAAAACAGACTTGACGCGCACTGTAAAGTAAATGGGTATTGATAGTGCGAATTCGTATCTAGTCCCCCGTATCGATTAGTTGTAGTGGTAGTGGTAGTTGTAGTTAGTATTTTCCATATCCTATCATTCTGCACTATGAAACTTCCATGTTCCTATCCTCTTTAGGGACATGGTATCATTTTCCAACTGTTTTCTTACAAGTAGTTGATAGTTAGTAGTATGTAGTTCAGCAGATACCCTCGCTATGGACCAATAGGTCTCCTGGTGTCTGTTACTCCTATGTAATCCTATGTAATCCTCCTCCTCCTCCTCCTCCTCCTCCTCCTCCTCCTCCTCCTCTACGTGAGACAAAGCAGGTAGGAAGATAAAGAGGACGGATAAGTAGCTGGCAAGAGATAAGGAAATAAATAGTGAGTTCAAATTATCTGTTTTTTATCATTATTTTTGTTATTATTTCAAACTGACTGAATGATTGGTGGTATTTAGACAATAGAGAAATAAGTGTGTGTGTGTGTGTGTGTGTGGGGTTTTGTGTGGGGTGTTGTGTGTGTGTTTAAATGCGCAAGAAACCAACCCCAAAAAACCCCAGTGTGGGTTTTAAAAAAGAAAGAAATGTATTAAAAGAGAGAGAGAAAGAGAAGAGAAGAGAGGGGAGAGATAGAGAGAGAAAAGAGAGAGAGAGAGAGAGAGCGGGGAGAGAAGGAGATGAATGGGATTTGGGAGTACATTAATACATTGTTTTAAAGACATTTAGTGGATTAGTTTCTTTTTGGGGGTTTTGTTACTGTAGGGCGGGGGTGGGGGGAATGGGATGGGGCGAAAAAAACCATTTTGCAAAAATAAAAATATTTATGAAAAAAAAAAACAGATAAAAGATCAACATTTTATAGAATGAAAATCAAGAGTAAATCAGAAAAACTGTAAGAAAAAATATTGCCAATAAAAATAGGATCAATGAAGATGATGTTATTAATGACAGAAAAAACTACTCAAAACTATATTGGACATGAATAAGAAAATTTTAAAAATATTAGTGAAAGAGCAACAAGAAAAAGGAAAAAAGATACGTAAGTGAAAACAACTAAACCAAAAAAAGGTAACATATGAAAAATGATGAAGAGGAAGATGGGGAGGAGAAAGAAAGAAAGAGAGAGGGAGAGAGAGAGAGAGAGAGAGAGAGAGAGAGAGAGAGAGAGAAAAGAGAGGAGAGGGGAAAAAAAAAAAAGAGGGGGGGAAAAAACGTGTGGGTTAGGAAAAATTTCTTTGCCCTCCCCTCCAGGGTATTTTCGGCCTTGCAGGGGAGGAAAGAGAGAGAGAGAGAGAGAGAGAGTTTCAGGGTGCGAATGATGTGAGTCTTTCCATTAAGCGGACTGCCGTAAAAATCTCCTTCTCCTTCTCCTCTTACTATTCCGCCTCCTCCTCCTCTTCCTCCTCCTCCTCCTCCTCCTCTTCCTCCCTCCTCCTCCCCCTTTCCTCCTCCTCCCCTCCTCTTCCTTCCTTCATTCCCCCTTTCTCATGTACCTCATATCCCAAAAAAAATTAAAAAATTTTTTTGTATGATTCCTCTCTTCTTTTCTCCCCCCTCTTTCTTTCTCTCTCTCTCTCTCCTCTCTCCCCCTTTTTCCTCTCCTTTCTCTCTCCTCGCCTTTCTCTTTTTCTCTCTCTCCCCACAGGTATTTGCTATATCAGATGTTTTGAGAAGAGAGAGAGAGAGGGAGAGAGAGAAGGAGAGAGAGAGAGAGAAAAGGGGAGCCCCGTGGCTTTTCTATGGAGGAAAGGAGAGGGGGGAAAAAGGAAGGGGGGGGGGAGAGTCTCTAGGGGGGGTAAGATGCCCCCTCTTAGGGGGCGAAAGGGGGGGGGGGGGGGAAATTTCCACCTTGGAGGGGGGTGCCTGGGGAAGATGTCTTCCTCCTCCTCCTCCTCCTCCTCCTTTTTCCCTCTCCTGATTTTTGGGGGCAAAAATTTTCAAATCTTTTTTTCACAACTAGCGAAAATTTTTTTCGAAAGGGTTAACGTCGGATCCAAATTTTGTACAGTGACCCCCGGGGGCGATTACTTTAGTTTTTAATAAAGTAAAAACAAGCGAAGTCGAAAGTAAAAAAAAAGTTCTTGATTTCAAAAGGGCAGACTTCGGGAAAATAAAAAAAACCTTAAAAAAAACCCCCGTTGGAATTTTTATCTCAGAAGTAACGAATAAATGTGCAGGGGCATGATTTCCCCCCCCGGAAAGCTTAACTTAGCAATACAATCCTCAAAAACCGATGCGATAAAACGATCTTTTCAAAACCTTAAACCGAAATGGTGGACCCGCGAAATAAAGGGACACCCTTTGGGGCAGCTAAAAACGTCATATAAAAAACCCCATAGAAACAAAAAATAAAGACGACAAACGCGATAACGACAAAAAATTAGACGAAAAAACAAAAAAACCCTCATTAAACAGACCCAAAAAAATTTTTTGAAGTACGTATTCCCGAAGGGAGCAAATAAAACCCTAAAAAAATTTTCAAAACAGCTAGGGTTAAAGGAAAAAAGTAATAAAGGGTAAACCCTTTAAAACCTTTGGGAAAAAGGGAAAAATGGGCAAACAACAGAAATGAAGTATCAATGGGGATACTCAAAAAATTTTTTTGCATCAGTCTTCCCAGTGGAAAACACGCAAAATCAACCCTTCCCAAAAACCCAAAACAAAGGAAACTTGCCTCAGCTCATTAACCTTTCAGGAATGTGACTTTTTTTGCTCGCGATAAATAACATGAAGATAAAAAAAAGCTCCGGGTCCGGGAAAAAAATTTCCCCACGCTATTAAAAGAAGAAAAAAGAACGAAATAGAAAAACCCCTTTTTCCATTTTAAATTTAAAAAGTTTTTCCCCCGGGAAAATTTTCCGTGCAATGGAAACAAAGAAAATTCCCCAACACCCTTTTAAAAAAGGAAGAAAGTCGCCCCCGGGAAACTATCGCCCAATCGGGTTTAAAATTTTTTGGGCGGGAAAAATTAATGAATCCCATCATAAGAGCAAAATCGTTTAAGTTCTTAGAAGAAAATGATAATCAAAACTCGCAGCATGGATTCAGAAAAAAAACGCTCATGCCCCCAAAACTTACTTATTTTTCCCAAAGTGTATTAAAAATTGAAAACGAAAAACACGAGGGCGTAGACTAGTTTACCTCGTTTTAAAAAAAGCTTTTCGACAAATTTTCCTCTTTAAGCTTTCCCATTAGCAAAGAAAAAGCTCATGGAAATAACAGGCCATTTTTTCAATTGGATAAAAAATTTGGCGGGTCAAATCGAAAACCCAAGGGTGGTAAAAAAAGGGAAAATTCTTCGGACTGGACCAGTGTAAATAGGGGTTTTCCCTAAAGGAAATCAGTTTCTTGGACCTACCCCTGTTTTTTAATATAAAAAATTTGACTTTTACGGGAATCACATGGGGGGATATCGAAATTTGCTAAATGAAAACGAAAATCAAAAACATAGCCTTCCCGAATCTAGCCCCAAACTCATAAAAAACGATTTAAAACACCTAAGGGAAATGGTAAAAAACCTGGAAAAATAAATTTTCAACCTTTGACAAATGCCATGAAACTACTATCGGAAATAACCCCCTCAAAAAAGGGTTTACGTGATAAACGTTTCCAACTACAATGTTGATAAAGAAAAAGTTTGGCGTTAAAATCTCGAAGATCTAAACCAAATAACCAATTTAGAGGTAGAAAAAACGGGCAAAAAATTTTTGGTTTGGCTTTTTATTGGACGAATTTTCATTTTAAAATCTGAAAAAGTTATACTCCTTTTTTTAAACTCGCTTGTTCGCCCCCATCAAATACTGTGTGCATTTTTCTGGTCCCCCTTATTAAAAAAAGGGGCATAGATAAAATAAAAAAAATACAGCGCAAAAGTAACAAATGATACCTGATTGCGAAAAATCGTCAAAAATTCGGCTCAAAAAAATTTTAACTTTTCCCCACAAACAAAACAAAGGGAAATTAAGGGGTTGACCTCTCGAAGTATTTAAAATCTTAAAGGGATTTACGAAACGTAGTCCCCGAAAATTTTTTTCACGCTAGCCCCGGTCAAGTTTCCAACTAGAAACACGGTTTTTAAAATAAGAAAGGAAAGGGTTTTTGTAACGAACGAAGAAAAGTATTTCTTCAAAAACCGTGTTGTAAACGTAGGGAAATGGGCGGGCCGTCAACTTATTAAACTAAAATACAATAGAACCCTTTAAAAAGTCCCTGATAAATTTTCTATCAACCCCCGGGTTTGTCCCCTTTTTAAATCTGGGAAAATAAAAAATTTAAATCTCGCGGGCCTCTGAAACTTACTCTCATTGCGAAAAATGTTTGGGAGTCGCGTCTACACAACCCCCCCCACACTCCCCAGACAGCCCGTTTAAACTTTTCACTATACAACCCTTTTGGACCTGTACGGCTGTGGTTCAAAAGGGGCCCTTTTCAGTTAGTGACCCCCCAATGGGGTTTTATATCCCCGGGGCCCACTGCTGCAGGGGGCGGGGGGGGGGGGGGGGAAGTGAAAGGGCGTCCTATTTGGGAAAAGGGTGCACTCCCGCAGTGGATTGAAACGGAGCGGGGCCCCTGATTGCTGCGGCCCCCCAAAGAAAGCCCCAAACAAGGCTGCCGCACCCCCCCGTGAACTTCCACACTGAGCCTACCCAACACAAACTTTGACCTCATCCACCCAGATAGCCCCGAGTTAAGGGGTTCCCCACACTATTTCTCAAACCTGTGACGGGCTGTGGTTCGGGTTAGGGTCCTGACATTTAGTGACCCCCAAACGGGTTTAAGGTACCGGGGGTCACTGCTGGCAGGGGGCCCTTAAAGTGAAACGGCGTCCTACAGGGAAAAGTCCCAATCCGCAGGGGGATTGAAGGGAGCTGGGGCCTGATTGACTGCTCCCTCCCAAGAAAGCGCCGGGAAAGGCCCTCCCGGGCCCCCCCTCGAACCTCCCACTGTGTTCACACCATTAAAAAACCCAACAAAACATCCCTATCTATAAAGCAAAAACCTACCCCAAAACTAGAAAGTAGTTACCCATGGGATTACAGCTTTAAACTTTCCTCCCAAATTCCATGCAGTTTTTCTATTTTTGCATGGTATAAAATTTTTTTTCCGGGCCATTTTCGGGCTGGAGGGATGGGGTGGGTAGGAGGAGCCTTCTCTTCCTATCCTTTCCCCTTTTAAATTATCTTTGTTGTGTTTTGTGTTTAAGCAAACTCCCTTTTAAGGACCTATCGGTCTGTTGCTGTTTGTGTTTTTCCTTTTTTATTCCTTTGTATTCCCTTTTCTTTTCCCTTTTTTCTATCGTTGGGTTTCCTCGAGAGAAGGCAAAGTTGTATTTTTGTATTGTATTGCTCTCTCTCCTCTCTCTTTTCTCTCTTTTCTCCTCTCTCTCTCTCCTCTTTGTCTCTCTCCCTCTCTCCTCTCTCTCCTCTCCTCTCTCTACTCTCTCTCTCTCTCTCTCTCTCTCTCGTTTCTACTTTAAATTTAAATTATAATTTCATTTCTTCAGTATTCATATAGTACTGTTGGGGGTTTTCTGGAGAGAGAGAGAGAGAGAGAGAGAGAAAAGAGAGGGGAAAAGAGAGAGAGAAAGAGAGGAAGGGGGAGAGAGAGAAGAGAAGACAGCTGAATGTTTTTAGGTTGGGGACAAGATAAAAGTAAGAAAAGAAAGAGGAAAAAAAAAAGAGGGAAGGAAGGAAAAGGGAAGGGAAGGGAAACAGAAAGAGGTGGGCAAGGGATGCCCGGGACTTTTCCCCCTCTTCCCCCCTCTTCTTTTTTTCTCCTCTTTCCCCCTCCTCCTCCCCTCCTCCCCTGTACCTTCCTTTGAAACCGCCCGGAAAAAACCGGGTGGAGGGAAGGGGGGAGGGATGGGGGGAAAGGGGAAAAGGAGGGAGGGAGGAGAGGGGGGGAGAACAAGTGCGGGGGAGAGGAAAAATCGCGTCGAGGGGGTATTAGAGAAGAGAGAGACAGACGACGACGACAACAGACAAACAGAAAGACAAAACAGACAGACAGAAAAAGACAAGACAGACAGACGACAGAAAGATGATTATTAGAAACGAAAATCAAAAAATCCCCAAAAAAGATGAGTCGTTTTTTTAAAAGGACAAGAAAACACAACTTCGTAAAAAAGGAAAAAACCCGAAAAAAAAGGGAAAAAAAATGATGTTTAAAGAGCTCTCCGGTGCCCCATTTGGGCAGGTAAGGGGAAGGGGTTTTTCCCGGGGAGGTTAGAGAATTTTCCAGGTAAACAGGGGAGAAAAAGCAAAGGGGGCCCAAAGATACAAAAGGGAAGGGGAGTTTTGGGGAAGAAAGGGGGAATGAGGAAAGGGGAGGGGGGAGGAGGGGGGGAGGAGGAAAGGGGGAGGAAAAAAGGGGGAGAGGAGGAGGAGGGAGGAGGGAGGAGGAGGGGGAGGAGGAGGAGGGAAAAAATGAGGAGAGGGGAAAAAGAGGGGGAAAAGGAGGAGGAGGAATACATAGGAAACATAGGAAAAAACAGACACCCGGAGACCTATTGGTCCCCTCCCAGGGTATCTGTTTTAAATACAAATACTAAATACACTACCCTTTAAGAAAGGGAACCTTTTGGGAAAAAGATACCCTGTCCCTAAAGAAGATAGGGAAAATGGAAGTTCGAAGTGAAAAATGATAGGAAAATGAAAATTAAATAACCCACAACTATCCTATCCAATCGAATTTCCGGGGGGAAATTTTTAATTTCATTCGCAGGGCCCAAAATCAAAACCTTTGAAAAATTTTGGGGCAGTTATCGGGCGCAGCTGAATGGACCCACTGTATACCCATTTTCTTTACAGTGTTTTTTTCCAAATCTGTTTTTAAATGGGAGTTTTTTTGTGCTGGCCCGGGGACAAAAATTTTAAAGGTAACCCTTTTTCCAAACGATCACAACTCTAACATTGAAAAAAAATTTTTTTTGGGGATCTTTGATGCAACGTTTTACCGTTAAATTTTAAACCGTTATTTCTTTTGTCCCTTGAGGAGAAAATTCGAAAAGGTTCTCTTGATTAATGACATCAAAACCTTTTTGGATCTTTAAAAGGTTTTTATCAAGTCCCCCCGGTTCCCCACATTTCCCTTTTGGAAAACATATTTAATTTTCCCCAGTCTCTCTTTTATAAGATGAATTTTTGCAGAGTGGGAAAATTTTTTTGGTTTTCTCTTCTTTGGGCCCCATTCAATTTTTGGGTTGATCTTTTACGAAACCAGGCGACCAAATTGAAAGGGTTTCTAAATGCGGCCCCAAACCCAAAAACGTATAAACGGGGGCATTAAATTTTTGGAGTTTTATGTTCAAAGTTGCGTTTAATGAACCCCAAAATCATATTCGCCTTTTTACTGAGGAGGAGGAGGAGGAGGAGGAGGAGGAGGAATGAGGAGAGGAGGAGGAGGAATGATGCAGGTAGAGAGAAGAGGAAGAGTAGGAGGGAAGGGAAGAGGAGGAATGAGGAAGATAGAGGAAGAGGAAGAGTAGGAGGAGGACGAAGAGGGATGAAGGGAAGGTATTCTGACAACCCTCACGACTTTTAGCCTCAGTGCCAAGACTCTCGCACTCTTGGGGGAAAGGGGGAGGGGGAAGAAGAAGGAGGGGGGAGGAGGGGGGAGGAGGAAGAAGGGGGAAGGGGGGGGAGGAGGAGGAGGGTGGTAAGGGCACGTGATACTCAAAGTGGGGTGACGCGTTGTGGTAAGAGAGAGACAGAGAGAGAGAGAGAGAGAGAGAGAGAGAGACTTGATTATATTCGTTTTTCTTAGTTGGAATATTGATGAATGTACATTTTTTGTATTCACCTGATCATATTATTCATTTTAGGTGAAGAAAAGTAAGATTTGTTCTTAGTCCAAAAACCCCGCCCCTCTCTCTCTCCTCTCTCTTCTCTCTCCCCTCTCTCCTCTTCTCATTTTATTTTCTCTCCCCTCATTTTTCTCTCCTCTCTCTCCTTCTCTCTCTCTCTCCCCTTTTCTCTCCTCTCTCCTTTTCTCTTTTCTCTCTCGAAAGTTTCGTTTTTTAAGAGTAAAACTAAAAAAGTGGGGAAACCCCGGGGCAAACCCCCCCTCCTCCCCCCCCCTCCTTTCCCCCTCCTCCTTTTAAAAGCCCCCTTTTTCCCCCTTTCCCTTTTTTTCCCCCTTTTTCCTTTTTTTTCCCTTTTTTTTTGCTTTCGAAACGTCCTTTTTGGGTTTTTTTTTCTTTCTTTTGGATTTTTTTTCCCGCCCCGGAAAAAAGGTTTGCTTTTTTATTTTTTATTTAAATTTTTTAGGTATTTTTTCAAAAAGAAGGGGGCCTAAAGTTAGCTTTTTTTTTTATTTTTTTTTTTATTCCCTTTTCCTTTTTTAGGTTTTTTTTTTAAGGCCATCTGATTTTGGGGTTAAAAAGAAAAAAGTCATCATCATCATCATCGTGTAGGGTTTGGAAGGAGAGAAGAAGAGGGGGAAAATAAAAGGGAAAAAAAAAGGAGGAAGTGAAGGGAAAAACCATATTTACACGGTGAAAATGGCGGGTTTTGGTTTTGGGGGGGGGGGGGGAAAAAGGGAAAAAGAAGAGAAGAGAGAAAAGAGAAAAGAGAGAGAGAGAAAGAATTTTCATGTCTGTGTGCCATGGGTTTTTTAAACTCACTGGGCCCGACTTTTTTAAAACCCCCTCTTTTCCCCTCTCCTCCCTTCCCCTCTCCTCCCCTCTCCTCCCTTCCCTCCCCTCTCTTCCCCTCTCCCCTCTTTCTTCCCTTTCCTTTCCACATTCTTTCCCATTTTTCTTTTTTTTTTACTTCTACACTTCACCGTTTTCTGTTCTGCTTTTCTTTCATTTTCTTCCCCTTTTCCCCGTTTCCCCTTTTTCTCTTCCTCTTCTCCCCTCTTTTTCCCCCCTTTTCTCTTCTCTCCCCTTTCCTCCCTCTCCCTCTCTTTTCCTCTACTATCTTCTCTTATTTTTCCCCCCCCCCTTCCCCCTCATTTTCCTTCTCTTTTCTCTCCTCTCTCTCTCTCTCCCCTCTCTCTCTCTCCTCTTCTCTCTCTCTCCCCTTTTCTCTCGTCCCCTCTCATCTTCAGCGGGCTAAATGATGCTTTAAAATTTTAAAAAAAAAGTAATATAGTAAGGTAACGATAATGATACTGATAATAGAGAAAAAAAAGGATGGTTTTCTTGACATTAATTCGCCTCTGATGGTGTTTGCTTCTCTAATTTCATTTGCATAATTGTTTTAATTAATTTTTTTTTTTCCCCTTTCCCCCCCCTCCCCCCCTCCCCCCCCTCCCTCCCCCCCCTCCCTCCCCCCCCCCCCCCTCCCTCCCAAGAGTAGAATCATTTTTCCGGGTTTTTCCTTTTATTTTATCATTAGAGGACCAGTGATTTTTCCCTTTGATTAGCATAATACATCATTTTGTTTGTAGAATTGTGTGCTAATGAATTATGGATGGGGGTGGTGGTGGTGGAGTGTGTGTGTGTGTGTGTGTGTGTGTGTGTGTGTGTGTGTGTGTGTGTGTGTGTGGTCTGTTAGTATTATAACCATCACAATCACTGTCACAACTACGACCACCATTAATACTACTTTTTTTTTTTTTTTTTTTTATTTAAACAACTTACATCATGGTTGACATGGGGCTACAAATTGATAAGGAGGTTGATGAAGGCATTAAGTGGCAGAAACTAAAGAAGTCCCCTGCCCCGGGGACATCTATCCGAAAGCTATGCCTCGTAAGATAATAACTAAGTAGTAAGTAAGTACACAGTGTTACAGGCTGAGGGACACTATCCGTCACAGGCACTTGTCAGGCGCACTATTGATACGTACACTGTATGGCACTGTGTCTACTAAGTGTCAATGTGTGTCACTATGTGTATGTCACTGTATCACTGTGTGTCACTAATGACACGACACTGTATCACGCCTTACGGTCACTAAGGCGGATGTAAGCGGCACCATCTGTGGGCCGCCACCTTCACCTGCTGGGTGTTCATGGCCACGACATCCACCTCAACCGTGAAGGAGTTCCACAGTGTCGCCGTGGCCCAAGTAAAGGCTCGCTGGCCCATCACGGTGTGGGTCCTCGGGGCCTCGAGGAGGAGATCACCTAACACTACCGTCCTCGTAGCGCGCACAGACCTCCTCCACGGGACCCGAAGTCCTGCAAGGTGGGAAGAGTGTTGCACCTGGGCCTTGTGCAACACTGTGAGGGCACCGACTCTCCTCCGGTGCCCCAGACTATCAAGCTGGAGCGGGGATCATCCCGCCACTGCTCATGCTGTAGTCGTTGTTGTTGTTGTTGCTGGTGTTGTTGGAGCTGCAGCTGATGTTGTTGTAGTCGTCGCTGCTGCTGCCGCCACTGTTGCCTCGGGCGACATTCCATGTGATGTTGGTCGGCGGTTTGGTGTATGAGGCGCTCAGCACGTCTCTGCACTTTGTCCAGCAGTGACAGGTGGCACTGGGCACTACTCATCCAGGTGAGAGGACTATACTCCATGACGGGCCTCACTTGGGCCTTGTACAGCCGCATGAGGCCATCAGCGTCGAGCAGGTGCCTTACTCGGCGCAGGAGAGTCACCCTCAGTGAGGCTCGACGCGCCACTGTCTCCAGGTGGCGGTCAAAGCTGAGCCTGGAGTCAACCTCCACCCCCAGGATGTTGATGGAGTCCTTTATGGCAAGGGTATCGTCCCCAAACTTCAGCTTCCCCTCGAGAAGCCTGGAGTCCTCCCTCGAACGTGATATAACCATGGCCTGGGTCTTCTCGGCAGCAAACTGGACTTGTCACCGTCTTCCCCAGGCCGTGATGTCACCAAGTTGACGGTTGGTGGCATCTATCACGTTCGCAGTCTCCTCTCTGGTGTAGGAGTGGGACACGGTGCAGTCGTCAGCATAGGCAGACGCCACAGGGTACTTCTACCATTACGACTACTACTACTACTACTACTACTACTACTACTACTACTACTACTACTACTACTACTACTACTACTACTACTACTACTACTACTACTACCATTACGACTTCTACTACTACTACTGCTACTACTACTACTACTACTACTACTACTACTACTACTACTACTACTACTACTACTACTACTACTACTACTACTACTACTACTACTATTATCACCACCATTACGACCGCTAATTATTGTAAATAGTCACTTTTTGAAATT
>JACEEZ010001645.1:37500-147500 GCA_016584305.1 Chionoecetes opilio | reverse complement strand
TATTCTGAAGTCTGGTGGTGATGAATGTGTTAGTGATGTGGATATGATGTTATAGTGGTGGTGGTGGTGATGGTGATGATGATAGTGGGTAGTTGGGGTGATAATGGTGGTGATAGAAGTATTGATAGTGATGGAGATGAAAGTAATAGTACAACTACAGCTGTATTATAACGGGAGTATAACGGGCGTGTTGTGGTGTGTCCTCCTGACGATATAAAATAAAAATGTTGCCAGTCTTAACTCCTTGAGACCCAGAGCGTAATTTCGATTGTAATTTGGGTATCATTATACGATTTTTAGTGAATAAAGCAATATTTTATAGATATGACCTGTTTAGTATCCTTGTCGAATGTCTACTAACTCATTTGGTATATTCAGTTACTTTTCGTAATTTTATGGCTCGTCAACATAGAATTTTTTTTATAGCAAAGGATAGATCTGGGCGTGAAGGGGTTGAGCTAAAAAATAACGGAGTGTTGTGGTTTGGTTTATCCTCCTGACGGGTGTGTCCTTTGCCTCCCCGCAGCGCCATGCGGATCCTGCTGAGCAAGGTGCCGCGCTCCTGGATGGTGGACGAGAAGAAGGACGACGGCTACACGGCGCTCCACCTGGCGGCCCTCAACAACCACGTGGAGGTGAGACACCCACACCCACACGCACACGCACACGCACACGCACACACACACACACACCACACACACACACACACACACACACACACACACACACACACACACACACACACAGCTAGATATAGAAATTTTATTGTCCACAAAAATGCATACAAAGAAATTACATAATACCCACGAATCAAACTATCAGTGGCGTAGCTATGCTGGGGGGGGGGGGACATGGGCACATGATAATCCTGTGCCCCACCAGGTGCCCCCCCACTGGCCATGACTGCCGTATTCTGTATAATACTCTTAATACCCACCACTGATCTGATCTTAGAATATACCCTTCTATGTGGCATCAGAGTGGCCCCGCTTGTCTAGTGTCCCCCCAGTTGCCCCCCATTGATAGATACCTAGCCACGCCACTGCTAACTAAGCAATCCAGTCTTTTAACAACCCACAAACTACGTAGCAAAAAAAAAAAAAAAAAAGGTATCCTACCCACAATCATCTGCGACGCTGTTAACGAGTTCGAAACACTAACGAAGCCTATAAGCTTTAAAAAAAATACTGCAAAACTATACCAACACTATTACTAACTCTCATTTACGAACACTTAGGACTTAGATAACGTTACAGGTCAAGAATTATTGGTCAAAGGTCAGCAGGTAAAGGGTGTGGGAAGGAAATAAGGGAATGGACCGAATGGTTTAGTGTTTCGAAGCAGTGTTGAGTTCCTTGAGTAATACGGTACGAGCGACAGTCGAGGGCGAGTCGGCGATGAGGCAGGACTTGTGTGCAGGCAGATGGGAGGAGAAAGACGATGATTTTTGGTCAACAACGCTTGATTTTGTTGCTTATCTTCATATATCTGCAGCGTAAGTTAAGTAAAGAGTGAGAGGAATGAGCGGGCAGTGGTGGATCTAGGGGGTGGCCACGGCCCCTGAAATCTCATTGGCCACCCCAGATCTGAGTCAGGTCTAATGAAAATTCAACCATTTCTTTTTAATGGCTATGCAATGACCACCTCACATTCGATTTGTGTCCAACTTTGGCCAACCCAGTCACCATGTCCTGGCGGTGCTATTGTGAGTGGGTGAGGCAGGGAGGAAGTGAGAGCTTACATGTGATTTGAGGTTGTTTAGTCCTCCCTGCAAAGTAATGGTTGTTGCCTCGTTATATTTCTACCTTATATAACGTCAGATCAGCAATAGCCAGTGGCGTAGCTACGGGGGGCACATTCCCCCTTAAGAGAATCCGGAGCTCCCCAGTCACTGGCCCCACTGGCCATGGCTGCCGTAATCTGCTTGGACCTGTGACTGACGATATGCACTAATACCCTTCTATGTGGCATCAGAATGCCCCTGAGCTCCGATTGCCATAGTGCCCCCCAAGTGTCCCCCCAATGATAGATACCTAGCTACGCCACTGCAAACTATGTAATCATCCTATGCACGAGATACGGATTCCAGCCATATTATATTCATGTGAAAATTAACAAACGAACTAAGCTTTACACGTAATAACTAAATAAGTTATTACGTGTAAAGCTTAGTTCGTTTGTTAATTTTTTTTTTATAATGACAACTAACGTCTGTGTGTGTGTACAGGTGGCCGAGCTGCTGGTCCACCAAGGGCAAGCCAACATGAACCTGCAAAATGTGAACTTGCAGACGCCGCTTCATCTTGCAGTGGAGCGACATCACACGCAGATCGTGAGGGTGAGTGGCTGGGCCAGGGTGGTGGGGGGGGATAGGTGATATTTTTGGATTAGGTGGAACCTGGTGGATTAGTGGTGTATAGCAAAGGTAAGGATGGCTGGGGATTGCTTGGCTGTGAGGGAAGAGGAGGGAAAGGCAGCCGTGATGGTAGTTAGGTAGATCGGTAAATTGGTAGCTACTTTCATCCAGTAATTGAGTAAGAGGTCAAAAGTCCTTGTATTTTGTTGTGTTAAGAACAATGGTCATATTAAAAATCGGAAATGCCTTTATGTATCATTTTCTTAACACATCAAAATACATAGGAAAAGAGTACTTTTAACCTCGTACTCAATTACTGGTTGAAAGTACCAAAATACCGTTCATTCAAAATGGTCAGTCAGTTCTTCAGTGATTCCTTATTATTTTCGCCTTTTCAGTTAATGGCACAGTTAGTCTATCTCTTATGTAGTAGTATTTGGCTTATATTTTGGTTGTTTTTTCAACATTCATCAGTTACGGTGGTTTATTCACTTCCTTTTTTTCCCCGCCGAGTTATTCACGTTATTGATGACTCACTCGGTTGAACAATCATGAATGCAGGTAGCTATTCAACCATTCATTCATTGGCTCAGACGATCATACCTATTTTTATTCCTACATACGTACATACTGCATACATTTTATTCATCATACATACCTTTCAAAGTGTACAGCATTGGCCATCATCGTGTCTCAATTTTTTTTTTTTTTTTTTTTTTTGTCTTTTAATTTGTGTTCCTTTTTAAATCGCTTTTTTTCTAGTAGTAATTATTGTGAAGAATTACCACTCGTTATAAATAAACCAGATAATTCACATCACCAGTCACACGTTCATTCTAATAGCGAGCCTTGTAATCACCAAAGCCTTTAGAATAGGTAAATTATTCCATTAATGATTCCTATTCTAAAGGCTTTGGTGCCCACATTCTCTCCTTATCGTGACCTGAGTTGACCTGACCTGCCCCGCCCCGTCAGTGTTACTCCCGTTTAGTGTTGCTTTTTGTCATCTCTTTATTCTTTTGCTGCAGGTTTTTCCTTGACCAGGATGTTGTCTATAGAGCTAGGATGGATTTCAAGGAATGTTTTATGGGGATTTTTTGTCTCGAAAACTGTTTCCTGTATAAACCATAATTATTTTAAATTAACCGGATTCAATTTATTATGTTCCTACTTATGATTGCTTGAAATTAAGTGTACCTAACTGAAAGTGTGGTCAATAAACACTTACTTACTTACTTACTTACTTACTTACTTACTTACTTACTTACTTACTTACTTACTTACTTACTTACTTACTTACTTACTTACTTACTTCCACAGCTGCTGGTACGCATGGGAGCCAACCTGAACCTGGCCGACAAGGATGGAGACACGCCCCTGCACGAGGCGCTGCGTCACCACACACTGTCGCAGCTCCGCCAGCTCCAGGACATGCAGGACGTGGGGAAGGTGAGGGGAAGGGGGAGGGGAAGTTGGGGCATGGGGAGGGGAAAGGGGGAAGGTGAGGCATGGGAAGGGAGGGGGAAAGGGGGGTGAGACATGGACGGGTAGGGAAGGTTAGGCATGGGGAGGGGAAGGGGAAGGTGAAAGGGGGAGGAGAAGGGGAAGGGGAAGGGAATAGGTGATGTATGGGGTAGGGGGAAAGGGGAGGGATGGGGAGGGGAAGGAAAGGAAAGGGAAGGCATGGGAAGGCATGGGAAGGGGGAGGTGAGGCATGGGAAGGGAGGGGAAAGGAAAGGAAAGGGTCAAAGTGAAGGCATGGGAAGGGGAACGGGAAGGAAAAGGGGAGGGAGATGATGAAGAGAATAGAAAAAGGCAAGGTAACTGATGCTTGAGAAAACACAAGGTAGAAATGTGCCAGTTAGCCTATGCAGAAAATCGGAAATGAGAAAAAATTGTCAAAGAAAAAGAAAGAACGGTTTTCGAATGCATCATAGAGTTTGTCCTCGAGCTAGAACTTCCACTCTAACAGCTCTGCCCAATGCCTCACCACCTTCTCTCCTCTTCACGTGCCCAAACCACCTCAATAGCCTTACTCTCACCACTGTACTCAGCTCCTGCAATCCACATTTTCTTGCCACCTCTCCACTGGTTCACCTCTTCGGGTTCAATATGTAGACTTTAAAAAGAGGGAAGTAGTGGAAGTGTACCTATGTTAGTTGATAGGCTCCATAATGTATCACTGGAAATACTTAAGTAACGCTAACAGTGTATTGTTCCTTGCTACTTACTTCTACTTTCTGTTACGTGAAGTGTTGTCTATCAAATTACCACTTATAATGTGTAAAGATTTCCACTGATAATGTGTAGCCTATCCCTAACCCCCCTGTCCTTGCAGTCCCCGCAGCTGCTGATGGGGCTGGGTACTCAGGGCGTGGACAAGAAGAGTCCCGCCTCCATCGCCTGCCTGCTGGCGGCTCACGGGGCTGACCTCAACATTAAGAATAAGAAAGGTCAAACACCCCTCGACCTGTGTCCTGACCCCAACCTGTGCAAGGCTCTCACCAAGTGCTACAAGGATAAGTCTGTGTGAGTGTTGGCAGAAGGTTGTGTACCAGGTAGCCTTTTTGGAGTCATTAGGGAGCTTTAAAAGGAGGCTGGATGAATTCATGGATGGGGATGAAAGGTGGCCTAGAAAGAAAGAAAGAAAAGTGGTAGAAAGGCCTCTTGTAGCATCCTTATTTTGTATGTTCTTATGTTTTGGAGGCTGAGGTGGGGATGAGTCTCTCCATTCTGAGTCTTAGCGCCACCCAGTCACTCTTCATTTCAGGCATTAAAATCAGTTGTCTATTTTACAGGTCATTTGTACAGTTTTCTATTATTTTGAAGTCATTGCCTTTTCTCTACCTGATTAATTGATTTAATGCCAAAAAGGGGGAAATGTGCCAGACATCAGAGGTCATATGAAGTAACTGTACAAAGTTTTACAGACTCATTGTTTTTCTATTTGATCACATAATTTTCATTCTCTGTCTTTCCCTCCATTTTGAAGACTTGATTATCTATTAACTGTTCTCGATGCAGCATTATCTCTTCAACCTCTCAGCCCAGGCCCTAAATCCGGAATTAACTTTGTATCACTTAATCTCATGTACAGTATTTCACTTGTCACTCACCGATCCTCCTCGTAACAAGCAGTCCATTCATCTTTGTATTTGAAGATCAGAAGTCGGGAACCATTTGTTACACATCATTATACAGTTATATATTTTTACTGCCATAAGTGTTAATACAGTTTTTATTTATCTGTAGGATTTGTTAACAACCCTCTAACATAAATTAGTTTTTCTGTAAAACATTAATATCAGTACAGGATTGTAATTTTTCTTGTTTTAATATCTTAACTCTCTTATTTTCCTGTCTACGGAGTCATTAGGGAGTTTTAAAAGGAGGTTAGACAATTTCGTGGATGAGGATGAAAGGTGGATGTTGGTTGTGTTAAGTAACAGGAACTACCACGTGTAGGTCTCACGGCCTCTTGTAGCTTCCTTATTTTCTTATGTTCTTATGTCTCACGGCCTCTTGTAGCTTCATTATGTTCTTATGTCTCACGGCCTCTTGTAGCTTCATTATGTTCTTATGTCTCATGGCCTCTTGTAGCTTCATTATGTTCTTATGTCTCACGGCCTCTTCTAGCTTCATTATGTTCTTATGTTTTTATGTTCACCCACAAGGTCTGGGGACATGGGGGCCCTCGAGGTGTGCCCTGAGGAGAGCCTGGAGGAGTGCATGGTCTGCTCGGACACCAAGCGCGACACCCTGTTCGGTCCTTGTGGTCACATCGCCACCTGCTCCATCTGTTCCCCTCGAGTCAAGAAATGTCTGATGTGCAAAGAACCAGTGCAATCGAGAACCAAGGTAAGGTCAGACAAGATCAAGGTCATACTATACTCACCACACGTTAAGTTGACGAGAATAGGGCCCTTCACTTCCCCCTTTCAAACGCACGGGATTGGCTGAGGTGTTGGGTGTTGGGGCTTTAGGGCAGAACTCCAATTCCGCCCTAAAGCCCCAACACCCAACACCTCAGCCAATCCCGGGTGTTCGGAAGGTGGGAATGAGGTGGGAACATTTTCGCCAACTTACCGTGAGGTGAGTATAGTCATGTCACTGTTTTGTTGTTAGTTTGTCTCTGTTGCCTCACGTCCTGTGGGAAACTCTCCAAGCTGCTGAGTCAGAACCATGTCAGTCTTGCTCTCTGCACTCCTGTTATTCCTCTTCCAGATCTTTATCTCTCATATAAATACTCAACTGCTCTCTTGTCACCTGAATTTTTTCTTTTAATTACTCCCATTTCCACTAATACCTGTTTCTGTATCTTTTAGAATAATTGTTTGCCATTTTTATAATAGTATTAGTTTTCCAAAATCCAATAAATCATGTTTCCATCTGAATCATGATTCGATCAATGCAAATCCATCATATGATAAGGTTTTCATTGAAATTCACAAGCACACATCATTGACCACTACGACTGAACAATTACAATATTCTATAAACTTTGATGTAAGCAGATTTGGTGCTAAACTTGCAACAAACACTTGCTAATACAGTCCTGCTTTCCCCAAGAGACTAATCCTTCCATTCTTTACATCAGCATTACTTGGTAACAATTAACATTACATGTACTACTGATTGGTTCCCACAGGCCACGACACTACTTCCCAATGGTTTATTTAGCCTTTCACACAAGCAGGTTACATACAACTGCCAATTTCGCACAGAGAAGTTATGTTGCAAGAGTATGATAAAAAAAAAAAAAACGGGGAAGGTTTTGATAAAGGTTTCATCATAAATGTCATTTTAAGTTCCAGTGTTAGGTATGTTATTTTTATGGTAGTAGACAGGAGCAAACACTTTTCTATCGATATTAAGATCTTTTGGATGATTCTAATGTTATTCCCCAGATTGAGGAGTGTGTGGTGTGTTCAGACAAGCAAGCCACGGTGCTCTTCCAGCCGTGTGGCCACATGTGTGCCTGCGACAACTGTGCTTCCCTCATGAAGAAGTGTGTGCAGTGCAGAGGCGTCATCGAGAAGCAGATGCCCTTCACTGTGTGCTGTGGCGGGCAAGGTAAAAAAGAAACACTCTAAACAATTTTGCAATGACATTTAATATATTTCCATTCACCAGCAGTCAAGTTTATAAAATTATTTCTGATATTTACAGACCACAAATGTTACAGACAACACCTTGGACAGAATAACCTTAAACAAAATTCATGTAAATCATATCTAATATATATTCTGAACACTTTTCTGTGAGGTGCGAGGAGGTACAGCTTCAGATGTCAATAAGAATTTGTTTCAGTACCATTAAGCGCATGTAATCCTGTGACATCTGGCTTCTAACATACAAAGCCCCCTCTAGCAAAATGTAACTTATTTAAGGGTTGTACCAAAGACTACTCTATACTGGACTTGCTACTCATTTTGGGCTATTTCCAGTGGAGGCCAGTTGTGCGATTCCTGACATTTTCGAACATCACTCCCATTTCCCTTCCTATGGTTTATCAGTATAAAATTTAATGATATACCGTTATCTTCGTAAATGTTTGTTCTATAATATTATCAAATAAAAAACTATAAAATACACTAAAGAAATGCCATTATGAGAGAGTGAAGAAATATGCATGAACTTAATATTCACTTAAACTCTTCGCCATTCAATATTTTGCGAGAAAACATTTTACATGAAACATATCAATAGAAGCGGAATTTTATTAGCTTTCCATTGATATATGTCATTTATAGTTAAATGAATTAGAACCATACATAAATTAGCGTTAACTAAATAAATAACCTCATCAATCGGGAAAATGACCCGATTGATGATGTTATTTATTTAGTTAACGCTAATTTATGCATTGTTCTAATTCATGTATCAGAAAACTAAATATATCAATGGAAAGCTAATAAAATTCCGCTTCTATTGATATGTTGCATGTAAAAAGTCTTCACGCAAAATATTAAATGGCGAAGAGTTTAAGTGAATGCATATTTCTTCACTCTCTTATAATGGCATTTCTTTAGTGTATTTTAATGTTTTTTATTTGATAATATTATAGAACAAACATTTATGAAGATAACAGTGTATCATTTATACTGATAAACCATAGGAAGGGAATTGGGAGTGATGTTCGAAAATGTCAGGAATCGCAAAACTGGCCTCCACTGGTCATGGGCGGGTTGGCGCGGGGCACGAGTAGAAAGTCCAGTATAGAGTAGTCTTTGGTTGTACCTTGTCACTCTTGGGGGATAGAGTGAAGGAAGTCATTATGGTAAAGAAGTGATAGGGAAGAGAAGCAATAATAAGATTCATGACCTCTGTAATGAAGGCAGGGGTCAAATAATACTAATTGCATTCAATAGCTTGAAAAGGTAAAGCACATGACATGCAGATCAGATAGTAGTTCCAGTGATGCTTTGTCCATTATGTATTTGTTACTGAAGGAAAAGTACAGGAACTACCATGTGTAGGTCTCACAGCCCCTTGTAGCTTCCTTATGATCTTAAGAGTAATGACAAATGCATCGTAAGCTCATCAAACCAACAGGGAATTTGAATGAACTTTGTCACAGGTTACTGAAAACTTAAATCTTTACTCAATTGCTGCTATTCAATTAATGACTTAAAATTATTATTCACTTCAACCAACAGTGTCTTCTCTCATATATGTACAAGTGTGCTTCAAACTTTGTCAATGAAACACCAGATGCACTATCTTACATTTTAGTACTTTAAACCATAACTCTGTCTAATGTTACATTATCTTGCAGCCTCAGCCTCAAACCTCCCGAGCACCATCCATACTAACAACACCAGCAGCAGCAACAGTGGTAGTGGTAGTGGTAGTGGCAGTGGCAGTGGCAGTGGCAGTGGCAGTGGCAGTGGCAGTGGCAGCAGTGGTGGTGGTGGTGGTGGTGGTGGTGGTGGTGGTGGCGGCGGCGGCGGCGGCGGCGGCGGCGGCGGCGGCGGCGGCGGCGGTGGCGGGGCCAGTGGTGGGGGCAACAGCAGCAGTGTTGGTGCTACTAACACCCCCAGCAGTGCTGTAGGAACGAACAACAACAATACTGTGGGTCACCTGACTGTGACATCTGCACCCCCGCCCCCCGGCGTGACGGTGCCCGGCCCCACCGGTCCCCTCATGAACAACGGCTCCCGGGATATGTCATCAGCCGACCTGCAGAAGCTCCAACAGCAGCTACACGATATCAAAGAACAGGTAAGCATCTTATGAATAATGTCAACACTTTATTCCATCTTCCTTTCCTGAAAACAGAACACTTCTTTTAGGTATTTTACTATTCAAAGAATGGTCGAGTATATGATTAGGATAACAACTAACACACAGCATTGCTGTACCAGGAATTCATGAGCTGCCGCCCAAGGTGATCGCTGTATTGGGTACAGAGCTGGGATGATTGTCAAGAGGGTTGGGTGCGTCACCCTATGCAAGGCCCAAACAATCTTTGTTTGTTCTTTATGGCAAATATAGGATATAGTGGGGAGGCAGTAGCAGAGTGGTTAGCGTCTCCGAGTGGCGTGCTCGCTGACCCGAGTTTGATCCCCAATGAGAACCAAAATTCACTTAAAATATTTCTGCACCGTCAAGTGGCCTAAGAACACCCACATGCTGTCCATTAACTCTACCTTCGATTGCGAGTGCATCGGAGGACACAGGGGGGTGGCATGAGCCTCTAATCACAGGCGTCTCTATAAAAATCCTGCCTGCGCCACCACGGGCGAGGGCCAACTATCACAGCCCTTAAGTGAACCTCCAGAGCCTACCATCCCACCCCTGGAGGTCATTGCCTACAGGAGCTATAGGTACGAATGTAAAAAAAATTACATTTGTGCCTGTAGGCAGTGACCTCCAGGGGTGGAATGGTAGGCCCTGGAGGTCTCGAAGGCTGTGATGGTTGGCCCTCGCCCGTGGTGGCACAGGCAGGATTTTTATAGTGACGCCTGTTATTAGAGGCTCATGCCGCCCCCTTGTGTCCTCCGATGCACTCGCAATCGAAGGTAGAGTTAATGGACAGAATGTGGGTGTTCTTAGGCCACTCGACGGTGCAGAAATATTTTAAGTGGATTTTGGTTCTCATTGGGGATAAAAACTTGGGTCATCGAGAACGCCACTCGGAGACGCTAACCACTCTGCTACTGCCTCCCCATGGAGGCGATTCAATAATTGTTTTCAACTTCACTGCGAACGCAGTGTGTATCTGAAGCTACCTACAAATAGACAGACACGTGTAGCCACTAATAATAGTAAAAGGAATATTCTGATAAAGCATTAGCCCTAAGTGAGTCAGTTACTGTTTACAGATGATACAGCACTTGTTGCAAATAACAGGAAGAAGCAACAAAGTCTAGTTACAGAATTTGGAAGGGTGTGTAACAGAAGAAAACTGAAAGTGAATGTAGCCAAGAGTAAAGTGATGGGAGGCAGTATTGGAGGAGATGCCGATGGAGTGGTAGGATGGCGAGTGGCACTGTTCATACTGTGCCGATTTTGGGCCACGACTCTAGCGTTCACGATGTCTTGGCTATTGATGTGAAATTATCGCGCGTTGTTAGAAAGAGGTTCAGAAACTATCGCCGGATGCTGAGCGGACATCAGGGCGCGGTGTGGAGTCGCGAGGGGGGACGCGAAAAAGCATTTCTTGGAATACTTTCACGACGAGAGTGGGAAAGGGTCTGGACCAACATTCATTTCCAGTCGAGGTCTGAGGTAGGTCGTCGTCAAGACTGTCCCAGACAGTTTTGGCCTGTCTTGAGACAGTCGTGAAGACTGTCGGGGTCATTTTTCAAATTTTGACAGTTTCTTGTCAGCACAGTCGTCGGTGCCGACTACCTAAGACTAATGAAGGACGTTCGTGACGTCTGTCGACTCGGAAATATCGGCTAACACCTTGTTGGGATGTTGGCCAAAATATCTTCATGAAGGAAAATCTTGGTAAAAATTGGCGACGGTACACAAATGGTGGGCAGATGTCTGCAGCCAAAATATCCCTTTGAAGAAAAATCTGGGTAATTCGGCGACAGCTGGCAAGGCTGCCACCAAGACAGTCGGGAAGACAGTCGGCCAACTCCTTGGCAACTGTTGGCCAACTGGTCGGTCAACCACTTCACAGACAGTCTTGCCGAAAGTCGGCGACTGTCGGCCAATCGGTCAGCAGTCGTGGTTGTCGCAGACATGGCGCCAGTTAAAAAAATGACCAGTGAGACTCGTCTGGAGACTAGTTGCCAGTATGTCGCCGACATGCTGGCAACTGCCAAGCATGTCTGCCAATGCAACTCGACTCTGCACCGTCGAGTGGCCTAAGAACAGCCACATGCCCTGCCCATCAACTCTACCTTCGATTGCGAGTGCATCGGAGGACACAGGGGGGCGGCACGAGCCTCTAATCGCAGGCGTCACTATAAGAATCCTGCCTGCGCCACCACGGGCGAGGACCACCCATCACATTCCTCAAGTGAACCTCCAGAGCCTACCATCCGAGCCCTGGGTCACCACTGCCTACAGGCGCTATAGGCACAAATGTAAAAAAAAAAAAAAAAAAAAAAAATTGCTGGCAACTAGTTGGACGAGTTGCCGAGTGGATGAGTTCTTTGGAACAGATCACAGACTTGTTGTTGCTACACTTAAGCTTCATGTCAAGTCCAGAAGAATCTCAAGAGGTAACCATACTGTGTTTCATCTTGAGAAACTGAAGGACTTGACATGTGCTCATGAGTATGCGGTGGCAGTCTCAAATCGGTTTGATGTGCTCGGTGCTCTCGGGGATCCTGTAGAACTGTGGGATACCTTCAAATGTGAAACTCTACAGGCTGCCAAGGAGTGTATTGGGGAGCGCCCGAGGTCGTCAAGGCGTGGTTTTGTCTCGACGGAGACGCTGGAGAAAATCGAGGAGAGTCGCGCTGCCAGGCTGGCTGGGAACCGGGACCAGCACAGGGCTCTGTCACGCCGGACTAGAACCCTCCTGAGGAGAGACAAGGAGAGGTATGTCAGGAGTCTCGCTGAGGATGTCGAGGGTCATTTGAACGCTAATGACCTCCGACCCGCCTACCGAGCCCTGAAGAAGCTCCATTCCAAGTCTCCTTCTCGGGCGAGTGCTATTCGAACAGCAGATGGGCGCCTCGTGTCGGACATGGATGGGCAGATGGCTCGTTGGGCTGAGTACTTTGGGCAGTTGTTCACGGTGGACCCTCCAACTGAGCAGCTTCACACCACTGGGTTACAGGCAGTGGATGCCGATCCTCCCATTGACGAAACCGCACTCTCTCTTGACGAAGTCAGAGAGGCTGTAGCAAAGTTGAAGGGTGGAAAGGCAGCTGGTGTTTGTAATATCAGTGCGGAGCTCCTAAAAGCTGGGGGTGAGGCCATGATCCGTGGGTTGCATGCTGTCCTGACTGCAGTATGGCAATCAGGTACCATTCCTCCTGACTGGAAAAGGGGGCTGGTCGTCCCTATCTGGAAAGGGAAAGGGGACCGTCAGGACTGCAACAATTACCGCGGTATTACACTGCTCAGCGTACCAGGCAAGGTGCTTGCCCATCTATTGCTGACACGAATTCGCAGTCATCTGGTGAAGCATCAGAGACCTCAGCAGTCTGGGTTCACGCCTGGTAAGTCAACAACGGACCGTATCCTAGCGCTTCGTGTCCTGGTGGAACGCCGACGTGAGTTTCGACAGGGGATGCTTGCAGCCTATGTTGATCTCAAGAAGGCGTTTGACTCAGTGCATCGTGAGTCACTCTGGGATCTTCTGCGACTTAGAGGGATTCCTGCAAGGACTATTGGTTTGATAACAGGTCTGTATTCTGGGACTGAGAGTGCTGTGAAGTGTGGGGCAGGTGTATCCAGCTTCTTTCCTGTGAATACAGGAGTGAGGCAAGGGTGCGTCCTTGCCCCATCACTTTTCAACGCTTGTATGGACTGGGTATTGGACAAGGTTGTAGATCAAAGTGATTGTGGAGCATCCGTCGGCAACACCAAGATCACTGATCTTGTTTTTGCCGATGATGCAGTAATCTTTGCTGAGTCGCTGGAGGTCCTGGTGATAGCTCTCGAGGCGCTGCACGAGGAGGCAAAGCCTTTGGGACTTGAGGTCTCCTGGCTCAAGACCAAGGTCCAGGTGTTTGGAGACTTACTAGATGAAGCAGTACAGTCTGTTCATGCGTGTGGCGAGGACATTGAGATCTTGGAAAGTTTTACATACCTTGGTAGCACAGTCCATAATGACGGCGGGTCACGTCAAGAAGCCTTACGGCGGATTGGCATAGCCCACGGTGTTATGGACTCGCTCAGCGGGAGTATTTGGCGTTGTCGGTACCTGTGCAGGAGGACAAAGATCCGGATCTTCAAGTCGCTTGTGATCCCTGTCTTACTCTATGGTTGTGAGACATGGACACTAAATAGTGACTTGAAGAGACGAATCAATGCCTTTGGTAATAAGTGTCTTCGCAGAATCATGGGGTATCGCTGGGATGATTACGTGTCAAATCAGCTATTGCACCGTGAGAGTGAATCAAGGCCTATTACCTGCATAGTCCGTCAGCGCCAACTTCGGCTATATGGGCATGTGGCACGCTACCCTGAAACCGATCCTTCCCATCGGGTTGTATCTGTAAGAGACAATCCGGCGTGGAGGAGGCCAAGGGGGCGCCCACAAGGCTCGTGGCTGGGGCAAGTTGATGTTTCTTGTCGAGAGCTGCTTGGTATGGGAAAGGAGCCTGCATGGGAACTCGCGCGAGGTGACTCCCGGGAGTGGCGTCGTAGGGTGGGCGAGGCGACGCGCCCCCCGGCGTATGCCCCCAATGATTGATTGATTGAGTTGGACGAATGTCCCAGACAGGCGACGACCGTCGGCAATCATACTCGCCGACACCAAGAAAACATCCCTCATTCTTGGAGGATGGGAGCAGACTTGTCAAATCCGAAAGTTGTTGGGCTGTCATGGCCCAAAATCGGCACAGTGTGAACGGGCCTTTACTAAATTCATACATGTGTGAAAAGTCAGCCTTAACTTGGACAATTCAATGGTGCAGTTTTCCACCCACTTTTGTCATAGACAGTGAAAATGTTTATGCAATAACTGCAATGCATTGCAACTACAAGCCAATAATATAAGAAATTTAATTACCACTGAAATAATGAATGATAATTTCCAAGTAAAAATACTATTTTGACTTGGAAGGCATAAATCTTCCTCCAGCAGTGAAAATATCTTTTTTTTGCAGTTCATGTATTTATGCCATGATAGTTATTATGCCATGATATTGTTATTATGCCATGATATTGTTATTATGCCATGATATTGTTATTATGCCATGATATTGTTATTATGCCATGATATTGTTATTATGCCATGATATTGTTATTATGCCATGATATTGTTATTATGCCATGATATTGTTATTATGCCATGATATTGTTATTATGCCATGATATTGAGAAAGTTTGTTGCCCTCAAAATCATAACTGTGTGCGGTGGCAACTTTGATCTTGGTTATATGCTTTGAACGGATTACCCCTTCTAATACATTTATTTCCAGGTAGTATGCTAGAAGGAACAAATAACACTACCCTATACTGCCTGTGTGCCTGCATAAATATTGAATATAAATACTGTAACATGCCTATACTCATGCATACAGTTTTTGGGGAGGAGGTTGAATAGCGATATATTTGTTTTTGTTATTTGAAATACAATGATACCTTGGAACTTGAATGCCCTTATCTCAAATACCTTGGAATTTGAAGGAAAAAAAATGGAGAACATTTCGCTCCAGAATTTGAAAATTTTCTTGGAATTTGAACAAACACCAGTGCTTGGCGTGCAGGGTTCAGGCTTTTCATTACCAAATTAGGATACATTTGGTAATGAAAAATTTGCTTTGGAATTCGAATTTTTTGGAATTTGAACTGCCTCCTGGAACTAATTGTGTTCAAGTTGCAAGGTATCACTATGTCATGCTATGAAAAATATATGATTAATACAAGTGACACATAATAAAAAAAACTCATACATTCATTACCTTTCCTCCTAATTTTCAGACAATGTGCCCGGTGTGTCTTGACCGCTTGAAGAACATGATATTCCTGTGCGGCCACGGCACCTGTCAGATGTGTGGCGACCGCATGCACGAGTGTCCTATCTGCCGCAAGCCTGTAGAAAAGAGAATCTTAGTGTTCTGAGCCTGAGTGTTTGTCTCGGCAGGGACTGAGGCACACTGACAACAATAGAACACCGACTCGGACTCATTCCACGGGTCACAATCTCAAACAAGCTTGAAATTCATAACTTCTTAAGTAATTATAACACTGATGCAGAAGGCTTATGATCACCTGACTCTGCCTAACACTGGTCTTAATCATTTGTTAAACATGTGTATACAAGAATTGAAAATCGAGCAAGCTATCTTTATGGTTAAGTGAGGCCTGTGACCAACTGTACTGCAGACTAACTTTGAGGATGTCATGTATTGGACAAGTACGAGCACAAGTATCTGGGCCTCTAATCATTTGCAAAGCTTATGGTGATATCCTACATCCATTGCACAACAAGTAGATCTTCTAGTGTTTTTTTCCATGCAATATTATTTCTGTGGAAACTGGCAACTCAATTTTTTTTTGAAGTAGCTTTATTGCAATACAAAGAATAAACTAATGACGTTATTAATGCTACATGAATGCTGGATATCATCACATTCAAAGAAACTTTTATACAATTGTACATACCAAACTATACACCAAGTTCAGTTCAGTTGAAACTGTTCAGAATGTTTCTATTTCCTACTGGTGTCTTTACTTATACTGGTTACGTATTAACAAAGAAGGGTATTTATTGCTGAGGCTTCATTCCTGGAAGTGAATGAGAACTTTCCATAATGCAGTATTAGTGGCTGGCATATTGTATTCACCGTAACCTCTCCTCAAACACGCACATGTATTGGTCCAATCAGATTGAATATAAACAAGGTTATGTTCCGATGGCATTATAATTATATGTGTCGAGTAAGTCTGAGGAGCGAGACTTTCCTTATTCACCATTTATGTGCATGACAACCTTTGGATTTGTCCATGCCTTCCTCCCATACTGTTAGTCATAGAACAGATGAGCAGTGAATCTCTCTATATATGACGGTATTTGCACGAGTATTTCATAAATAGTTAATAGACAAATCATGTAGGGGGCAATGTTAGTAATCATACCAGCCACTTCAGATTCTTATCTTATCTTTGACATTTCAAATTCTGGACAAAGAACACTGGGGTAGTTTTAGTTATGCCTAAAATAAACAGTAAATAAGAAATAAAATGACTGGGAAGAGACATTCTTAACATAACTATTTATGGCACCACCTCCCATTTGAAGGTGGTAATGCATGCGGCAGCAATCGTAAGTGTCGCTGAATGATACAAGGGAGATAGGTAGACTCGCCACACGTTAAATTGGCAAAAATGGGCCCCTTCACTCCTCCCTTCCGAACGCACGAGATTGGCTGAGGTGTTGGGTGAGAATGGCTTACTCCAAGTTCCGCCCTAAAGCCCCAACACCAACGCCTCAGCCAATCCCGTACGTTCGGAAGGGGGGAGTGAGGGGGCCCAATTTTCGCCAACTTACCGTGCGGAGAGTATAGGCCCTTGATATCATTTATCCTGCTGTTTTCTTCTTGTTTTGTGAAATGCAATTGTGTACAGTGTTATTGCTTTTTTTACCTGTAAAAATGTTGGAGGGTGAGGATATTTGTGCATTAGAATTAAGGACTTACATGTTACCCTGTGTTATTTCCCAAACTGATAAAATCCTATACAGCATTACTCGTCTGCTTCTGTTTTACTAGCACGGCACTTGCTCTTCAGGGAAAATTACGACAAGGCTAAAGAAATATAATGCTTGAAAGTTCCATCACTAAGGCAAATCAATAGTAGGTTTGAAAAGCATAATTTTAAGTTAATGAAAATGTTAACAATTATATTCGGTGCAACATAATCACCGAAACCTTTCTGTACGGGGGCAGTAAACAGACAGGAGGATTTGATATCTTAGGCTTAAATTAATGAGAGGAAGAAATTCAATGACAATACTTCATCCCCCTCCTCACCATTGCCCTCTTATCTCCTTCCTTGCTACTGGTCACAACTGCCATATGTACACTTCTAGGTTAGATAGAGGCTGACCCCAAAACCCTCCCTTGTTCACCCTCCTTGGCAGAAAAATTAACGTTCCCACTCCCCTGTGAATCATTTTCTGTAATTACTTTCAACACTACCCTCCCCTCTTACCTATCCAGCACACGTCTGTTTACTTAAGGACAGTGATTTTAGTGGTATTGTGGACTGCTGTATGTACACTTTTAGGTTGGATGTTGACCCTAATATTTGTCACGTCACCCTCCTTGTCAAGAAAAATTAACGTCCCCACTCTCCTGTGAATCTTTTTGTGTAATTACCTTCAACACTACCCTCCCCTCTTACTTGTCCAGCATATGATGGCCATGGCAAAAGTGTTCCCTCTGTCTAAACAAACTACCCTCAATAAAGCTAAAGCCTCTCCCTGTCTGCTGTCATGCATACATCATTGTCACACACACAGGCCCCGCTCTTTCATCTGTTTTCTCCATTTCGCCACCTATTAGTGTCATTTAGTTTCATCCCTCCTCTGGTTATGTCTGTGCCATCATGAATGAGTAATCCTCCGTAACTGTTCCATAAATACACTCCACTGCACCATCATCTCATGCATTGCACTCTTTCCATAGCCTTCCATTCTTAAGATCACAGTATATTCACAACTTAACATCGGCACAATGGTACTCAGTTAGGCCAGAAAGAAGAAACTAAAATAAATTAAATATAGAATTAAGCACATCAGAAATCCAGTGCCAAGATACAGCTTTAAAGCAAAAATACTTACCAGAAACTAGTCTTCATTCAATGTCGTCCTTTTCCCGGCATCTGGCTGGGATCGGAAATGCAACGCTCTTCTCCATTCCTTCCTGTCCTCTACCAAGTCATCTGAAATGCCCAGAAACTTTATTAAATTTAGTCAGACATACTGCACCATCATATCATGTGCTATTAAAGTTATATTATTTTGGTACTGTTGCAAAAAATGACTTAAATACAAACTAAGATAAGAAGGAGGCTTATATTTGAATACCATCTCCAGAACCCAGAAGGTTATGCCATTACGTGCAATGCTAAACTAAGATGAACTAAACTTTTAAGACTAAGATGTAAAAGCTTTCAATTCTTTATAGCCTATCAGCCCCACAAGTTACAGTATTTCTGCTAGAATACAAAACTTAGTACATTGTCAAAAATTTACTATTTTCCCTCGTATCATAAAGCTTGGAGGTCACTTCATCTGCAAAGACACACAAAACGGCAAGGGTGCAGCTGTTATTTCTGAGGTGCTGGAACTTTAGCAGAGATTATACCATCCCTGCCATTTAGTATATAATATATCCTCTCTCCAAAAATACACCCTATTTGCATACCTGCTTATCAAGTGCATGGCCCAAGGCATCCTCCACCCCATCCCCGCTTACAAGGGTACCGGAGGGGTGACCCGGGGAACTCCGGCAACACTGCATCCATGGAGAAAAGATAGAAAATGTTAAAAATATATAGAAATGTGTGCAAAAAATTCACCAGTGGCCTAACTGTGATTGCCAAAGATATAGAACAATAAACCTCACTATAATGAACCATTTATGGGGAAGGGCTGTTTTGTTAAAGCCGAAAGTTAGTTTTATACAAAGGTCAATAAATACAGGTCTCTTACAGCTTCCTTTTAGTATATAAAGAACGTAGTTCTGCAATTCAAGTTTCGTTCGCTGTGCATTTCATGTATAGTATACACAATTTTATGTCAGTTCAGTATAATAACATAGGTATACCTGTATGTACACTGATAACATTGACCAACAAACAAGTTTATCATACATAATTAGAAATGTGTAGGCTACATGTATACACTCTCATTGGCCTCGGGCGCATGTTCAGTCAGTTGCCGGCATTTACCTACAGAGTGGTTCGTTAAATGCGGCACGTATTCTGTAAACTCAGACCGTTCGTTATATCCAACATTATGTATAAAAGGGTTCATTATATCGAGGGTTTACTGTAATATGATAAATTGACTAAAAATTCTAACAGGAACTATCACGTATAGGTCTCATGGTCTCTCGTAGCTATCTTATTTTCTTATGTTCTTATGTTCATTTTCAGATAATGGAAAACAATCATTACAACAATATATTGAATGAAACTCAGAAGAGAAATTATACCCATCATTCTGAAATTGCTACCATGCACTCTAAATGCTACACACTTCAGGTACTGCATGGTATGTGCCTTCTCATCATGATAACATGGCCCTTCCATTAACCATCATAGCATGAGTTACTGTCAACTTGTTCTTCTTTCTGTTTGACGTCAGTTTTTCCCATAATATTTTATGAGGTTAGACAGCCGATGATACGCTTCCAACTATCTCTATCCATTATCTCAACTTCTTCAATGCCCAATGCTGCCACATCCTCCTCAACACACTGCTTCCATGTCCTCCTTACTGTCAGCCTCACATATAATAATTAAATACTTATTGGTGGATTACAAAGCTTTCTTTAGTTATTTAAGCATCACCTCTGTGTTCACTACCTTCAGATATAAAGAAAAAATGTACAGAAGGCTGTGATAAGCATGTTTCCTTCCTGCTACTTCTACCACCCACTGATAACAAATATGTTTATTGCTCTACTTCTACTACCTAATCAATATGAAAAAAAATCTTCCATTACCAGCTATTGCATGAATCAAGCTGTACATATGACAAATGCTTTATATAAACACGTACGTATCTTAAGTTAAAGTGTTAGCATGGCAAAATAGGGTAGAAAGATAAATACAGCAGCACATTCAATGAGGCTTACTGCATGTTTGCAAGGCATAGCATACACGGCTTTAATGGCAAACTTTCTGTGATGGATATTAATTAAAATCAAATGTAAATCATGTCTCTTAATAGGTGATTATCAATTGTTGAAAAGTAACTGTCACAAGTTCTCTTGCATGTTTTCACTTATTCATCTTGATTTGCCCTTTGATAACATCCACCATAGGCTGAAATATTGACCATTTATACTCATTGGGTGCCATGGAATTGCAGTGATTGGAGGGTTTCACAAGCACTCATGTACGATATGGTGCCGTAGGTAGGATATATATATGGCAACTCTCCTTCCCTCCCCATATAAATTGGTAGAATGGTGACCTCGTAGCTAAGTGAGTTGAGTGAGAGACTAAAGGTGCGACTGAGGAGTGAGACTAAGGGCCGAGGCCACGCGTCCTACCAATTTATATGGGAAGGGAAGGAGAGATGCCATATATATCTTACCTACGGTACCATACCGTACACTCACTCCAGTTGTGTGTTCAGGCCACAGTAACCACAGAAGACAGCAATGATAGTTTCCTATGATAGTGGAACCAATGCAACTAAAATCCACTTCAGCAGTGATGTTATTTTATACGATACATCGCTATACTGGTTTTTTTTTAACGAGGTGAAAAATCCTGACCCCTTGCTGCTAACCGACTGATATTTGATGCCAGAAGGGAATACTACGGTTCTTCTAAATTTCAGCTGTATTTTTTCATAGTTAACCATATCAATTAAATATAGGCAAAATTTTAAGCACGAGACCTTTAGACTGGAATTTTCGCCTCGTTAAAAAAATTGACTAGGATATGGAAGCTCCTAATCCCTGTCTGGATCCACCCATGACTGTAAATGTGGACTGTTCAGCAGACTTATTTCTGAATGTGGATTTATTTCCGTTCCACAGAAAATAAGTTTTATAAGTTAACTTTTGTGGATTATCCTTGTGAGAGCTAGCATACTTCACGGTTATGTTAATGCAATGTGCCTGTATGATCTAAATTGTGGACTAACTTACTAAATAAAATCAATCAATTATTCGGTGAAACAAAAAGAAAAATCTAAGTGTTTCATGCAATCGGGTACTTTTTCATATATTAGCTTTTGTTGTATATATGTATTTTTTTTTTTAGGTTAATCTTCATACAATTCAAAGCAAAATATTGGTATCTACATTTTGTAGCTTGCTTCAAAATGATGTATTTTATCTAAAGACAGTTTGTTGATGTTTCTTTACCGAGCTATTTTGGTATGATCGAGTAAATTTTTTGTGCGTAGAGTAATAAAATTGTGCAGTTAATGGAAAACATACGTGCTAATAAACGGCAGATGACAAGGTTATTTTATTTTCCTCCATGCATCTACAACACAAAATCCGTTTCTCTATCGAGCTTATTTGGTAAAAAAAAATAATAATAATGACAAAAATGCTGATTTGGCCACAAAAAGTTTTAGTGTGATGACTTTTGTACCCTTGGTAACCCTTTGTGCACCCCATAATGTTCAAGGAAAGTAGTACAGTGTATGCAAATGAGTCCTGTCAAGATGCTAACGGCCAGGTTAGACAATAAAATCTTTCTGCTTGGGACAAAATTTCACATATGTGCAAACTACACCTTTTCACTCTTAAATTAAAACAACAACTTCAAATCAAAACTGAACTTCCAAATTAAAACAACTGAACTTCAAATCAAAACAACTGAACTTCAAATTAAAACAACTGAACTTCAAATTAAAACAAGTGAATCTCAAATTAAAAACAAATTAAATTAAAGGAACTGAAATTTAACTAAAATAACTAGTTTTAATTAAAATAGCTGAAGTTTATTTTAAAACAAAGTTTATTTTAAAACAATAGTTTATTTTAAAACAATAGTTTATTTTAAAACAATAGTTTATTTTAAAACATAGTTTATTTTAAAACTAAGTTTATTTTAAAACTAAAGTTTATTTTAAAACTAAAGTTTATTTTAAAACTAAAGTTTATTTTAAAACTAAAGTTTATTTTAAAACTAAAGTTTATTTTAAAACAAGTTTATTTTAAAACTAAAGTTTATTTTAAAACAAGTTTATTTTAAAACTAAAGTTTATTTTAAAACTAAAGTTTATTTTAAAACAATAGTTTATTTTAAGTTTATTTTAACAGTTTATTTTAAAACAGTTTATTTTAAAACAGTTTATTTTAAAACAGATTATATTAAAACAATAAAGTTATATTAAAACAATAAAGTTTATATTAAAACTGAACTTCAAATTAAAACAACAACTTCAAATTAAAACTGAACTTCAAATTAAAACAACTGAACTTCAAATTAAAATAAACTTCAAATTAAAATAACTGAACTTCAAATTAAAATAACTGAACTTCAAATTAAAATAACTTCAAATTAAAATAACTTCAAATTAAAATAACTGAACTTCAAATTAAAGTAACAACTTCAAATTAAAGTAACAACTTCAAATTAAAATAACAACTACAAATTAAAATAACTTCAAATTAAAATAACTTCAAATTAAAATAACTTCAAATTAAAATAACAACTTCAAATTAAAATAACTACTTCAAATTAAAATAACTTCAAATTAAAATATCAACTTCAAATTAAAATAACTGAACTTCAAATCAAAATAACTGAACTTCAAATCAAAATAACTGAACTTCAAATCAAAATAACAACTTCAAATCAAAATAACTGAACTTCAAATCAAAATAACTGAACTTCAAATCAAAATAACTGAACTTCAAATGAAAATAACTGAACTTCAAATCAAAATAACTGAACTTCAAATCAAAATAACTGAACTTCAAATCAAAATAACTGAACTTCAAATCAAAATAACAACTTCAAATCAAAATAACTGAAATTCAAATGAAAATAACTGAAATTCAAATGAAAATAACTTCAAATGAAAATAGCTGAACTTCAAATTAAAATAACTGAACTGTAAAAAAATATAATAACTTCAAATTAAAATAACTTCAAATTAAAATAACTTCAAATTAAAATAAAAACTTCATATTAAAATAAAAACTTCATATTAAAATAAAAACTTCAAATTAAAATAAAAACTTCAAATTAAAATAAAAACTTCAAATTAAAATAAAAACTTCAAATTAAAATAACTTCAAATTAAAATAACAACTTCAAATTAAAATAACTGAACTTCAAATGAAAATAACTGAACTTCAAATAAAAATAACTTCAAATGAAAATAACAACTGTAAAAAAAAATAATAACTTCAAATTAAAATAACTTCAAATTAAAATAACTGAACTTCAAATTAAAATAACTGAACTTCAAATTAAAATAACTGAACTTCAAATTAAAATAACTGAACTTCAAATTAAAATAACTGAACTTCAAATTAAAGTAACTGAACTTCAAATGAAAGTAACTGAACTTCAAATGAAAGTAACTGAACTTCAAATGAAAGTAACTGAACTTCAAATGAAAATAACTGAACTTCAAATGAAAATAACTGAACTTCAAATGAAAATAACTGAACTTCAAATGAAAATAACTGAACTTCAAATGAAAATAACTGAACTTCAAATGAAAATAACTGAACTTCAAATGAAAATAACTGAACTTCAAATGAAAATAACTGAACTTCAAATGAAAATAACTGAACTTCAAATGAAAATAACTGAACTTCAAATGAAAATAACTGAACTTCAAATGAAAATAACTGAACTTCAAATGAAAATAACTGAACTTCAAATGAAAATAACTGAACTTCAAATGAAAATAACTGAACTTCAAATGAAAATAACTGAACTTCAAATGAAAATAACTGAACTTCAATTGAAAATAACTGAACTTCAATTGAAAGTAACTGAACTTCAATTGAAAATAACTGAACTTCAATTGAAAATAACTGAACTTCAATTGAAAATAACTGAACTTCAAATGAAAATAACTGAACTTCAAATGAAAATAACTGAACTTCAAATGAAAATAACTGAACTTCAAATGAAAATAACTGAACTTCAAATGAAAATAACTGAACTTCAAATGAAAATAACTGAACTTCAAATGAAAATAACTGAATTTCAAATGAAAATAACTGAACTTGAAATGAAAATAACTGAACTTGAAATGAAAATAACTGAACTTGAAATGAAAATAACTGAACTTGAAATGAAAATAACTGAACTTGAAATGAAAATAACTGAACTTCAAATGAAAATAACTGAACTTCAAATGAAAATAACTGAACTTCAAATGAAAATAACTGAACTTCAAATGAAAATAACTGAACTTCAAATGAAAATAACTGAACTTCAAATGAAAATAACTGAACTTCAAATGAAAATAACTGAACTTCAAATGAAAATAACTGAACTTCAAATGAAAATAACTGAACTTCAAATGAAAATAACAGCTTCAAATGAAAATAACTGAACTTCAAATGAAAATAACTGAACTTCAAGTGAAAATAACTGAACTTCAATTGAAAATAACTGAACTTCAATTGAAAATAACTGAACTTCAATTGAAAATAACTGAACTTCAATTGAAAATAACTGAACTTCAAATGAAAATAACTGAACTTCAAATGAAAATAACTGAACTTCAAATGAAAATAACTGAACTTCAAATGAAAATAACTGAATTCAAATGAAATAACAACTTCAAATGAAAATAACTGAACTTCAAATGAAAATAACTGAACTTCAAATGAAAATAACTGAACTTCAAATGAAAATAACAGAACTTCAAATGAAAATAACAGAACTTCAAATGAAAATAACAGAACTTCAAATGAAAATAACAGAACTTCAAATGAAAATAACAGAACTTCAAATGAAAATAACAGAACTTCAAATGAAAATAACAGAACTTCAAATGAAAATAACAGAACTTCAAATGAAAATAACAGAACTTCAAATGAAAATAACAGAACTTCAAATGAAAATAACAGAACTTCAAATGAAAATAACAGAACTTCAAATGAAAATAACAGAACTTCAAATGAAAATAACAGAACTTCAAATGAAAATAACTGAACTTCAAATGAAAATAACTGAACTTCAAATGAAAATAACTGAACTTCAAATGAAAATAACTGAACTTCAAATGAAAATAACTGAACTTCAAATGAAAATAACTGAACTTCAAATGAAAATAACTGAACTTCAAATGAAAATAACTGAACTTCAAATGAAAATAACTGAACTTCAAATGAAAATAACTGAACTTCAAATGAAAATAACTGAACTTCAAATGAAAATAACAACTTCAAATGAAAATAACAGAACTTCAAATGAAAATAACTGAACTTCAAATGAAAATAACTGAACTTCAAATGAAAATAACTAACTCAACTGAAAAACTGACTTCAAATGAAAAATAACAACTTCAAATGAAAATAACTGAACTTCAAATGAAAATAACTGAACTTCAAATGAAAATAACTGAACTTCAAATGAAAATAACTGAACTTCAAATGAAAATAACTGAACTTCAAATGAAAATAACTGAACTTCAAATGAAAATAACTGAACTTCAAATGAAAATAACTGAACTTCAATTGAAAATAACTGAACTTCAAATGAAAATAACTGAACTTCAAATTGAAAATAACTGAACTTCAAATGAAAATAACTGAACTTCAAATGAAAATAACTGAACTTCAAATGA
The DNA here is from genome assembly GCA_016584305.1 of Chionoecetes opilio. Lineage (NCBI taxonomy): Eukaryota > Metazoa > Arthropoda > Malacostraca > Decapoda > Majidae > Chionoecetes > Chionoecetes opilio. The sequence continues at coordinate 121,542 of JACEEZ010001645.1, read as the reverse complement.
AAATAACTGAACTTCAAATGAAAATAACTGAACTTCAAATGAAAATAACTGAACTTCAAATGAAAATAACTGAACTTCAAATGAAAATAACTGAACTTCAAATGAAAATAACTGAACTTCAAATGAAAATAACTGAACTTCAAATGAAAATAACTGAACTTCAAATGAAAATAACTGAACTTCAAATGAAAATAACTGAACTTCAAATGAAAATAACTGAACTTCAAATGAAAATAACTGAACTTCAAATGAAAATAACTGAACTTCAAATGAAAATAACTGAACTTCAAATGAAAATAACTGAACTTCAATGAAAATAACTGAACTTCAAATGAAAATAACTGAACTTCAAATGAAAATAACTGAACTTCAAATGAAAATAACTGAACTTCAAATGAAAAATAACTGAACTTCAAATGAAAATAACTGAACTTCAAATGAAAATAACTGAACTTCAAATGAAAATAACTGAACTTCAAATGAAAATAACTGAACTTCAATGAAAATAACTGAACTTCAATGAAAATAACTGACTTCAAATTGAAAATAACTGAACTTCAATGAAAATAACTGAACTTCAAATGAAAATAACTGAACTTCAAATGAAAATAACTGAACTTCAATGAAAATAACTGAACTTCAAATGAAAATAACTGAACTTCAAATGAAAATAACTGAACTTCAAATGAAAATAACTGAACTTCAAATGAAAATAACTGAACTTCAAATGAAAATAACAGAACTTCAAATGAAAATAACAGAACTTCAAATGAAAATAAAAACTTCAAATGAAAATAACAGAACTTCAAATGAAAATAACAGAACTTCAAATGAAAATAACAGAACTTCAAATGAAAATAACAGAACTTCAAATGAAAATAAAACATGAAAGCTTCAAATGAAAATAACAGAACTTCAAATGAAAATAACAGAACTTCAATGAAAATAACAGAACTTCAAATGAAAATAACAGAACTTCAAATGAAAATAACAGACTTCAAATGAAAATAACAGAACTTCAAATGAAAATACTGAACTTCAAATGAAAATAACTGAACTTCAAATGAAAATAACTGAACTTCAAATGAAAATAACTGAACAGTTCAAATGAAAATAACTGAACTTCAAATGAAAATAACTGAACTTCAAATGAAAATAAACTGAACTTCAAATGAAAATAACTGAACTTCAAATGAAAATAACTGAACTTCAAATGAAAATAACGAACTTCAAATGAAAATAACTGAACTTCAAATGAAAATAACTGAAATTCAAATGAAAATAACTGAACTTCAAATGAAAATAACTGAACTTCAAATGAAAATAACTGAACTTCAAATGAAAATAACTGAACTTCAAATGAAAATAACTGAACTTCAAATGAAAATAACTGAACTTCAAATGAAAAGAACTGAACTTCAATGAAAATAACTGAACTTCAAATGAAAATAACTGAACTTCAAATGAAAATAACTGAACTTCAAATGAAAATAACTGAACTTCAAATGAAAATAACTGAACTTCAATGAAAATAACTGAACTTCAAATGAAAATAACTGAACTTCAAATGAAAATAACTGAACTTCAAATGAAAATAACTGAACTTCAAATGAAAATAACTGAACTTCAAATGAAAATAACTGAACTTCAAATGAAATAACTGAAAAGAAAAAAAACTTCAAATGAAAATAACTGAACTTCAAATGAAAATAACTGAACTTCAAATGAAAATAACTGAACTTCAAATGAAAATAACTGAACTTCAAATGAAAATAACTGAACTTCAAATGAAAATAACTGAACTTCAAATGAAAATAACTGAACTTCAAATGAAAATAACTGAACTTCAAATGAAAATAACTGAACTTCAAATGAAAATAACTGAACTTCAAATGAAAATAACTGAACTTCAAATGAAAATAACTGAACTTCAAATGAAAATACTGAACTTCAAATGAAAATACTGAACTTCAAATGAAATAACTGAACTTCAAATGAAAATAACTGAACTTCAAATGAAAATAACTGAACTTCAAATGAAAATAACTCAACTTCAAATGAAAATAACTCAACTTCAAATGAAAATAACAACTTCAAATGAAAATAACTGAACTTCAAATGAAAATAACTGAACTTCAAATGAAAATAACTGAACTTCAAATGAAAATAACTGAACTTCAAATGAAAATAACAACTTAAAATGAAAATAACAACTTCAAATGAAATAACTGAACTTCAAATGAAAATAACTGAACTTCAAATGAAAATAACTGAACTTCAAATGAAAATAACTGAACTTCAAATGAAAATAACTGAACTTCAAATGAAAATAACAGAACTTCAAATGAAAATAACAGAACTTCAAATGAAAATAACAACTTCAAATGAAAATAACTGAACTTCAAATGAAAATAACTGAACTTCAAATGAAAATAACTGAACTTCAAATGAAAATAACTGACCTTCAAATGAAAATAACTGACCTTCAAATGAAAATAACTGAACTTCAATTGAAAATAACTGAACTTCAAATGAAAATAACTGAACTTCAAATGAAAATAACTGAACTTCAAATGAAAATAACTGAACTTCAAATGAAAATAACTGAACTTCAAATGAAAATAACAACTTCAAATGAAAATAACTGAACTTCAAATGAAAATAACTGAACTTCAAATGAAAATAACTGAACTTCAAATGAAAATAACTGAACTTCAATGAAATAACTGAACTTCAAATGAAAATAACTGAACTTCAAATGAAAATAACTGAACTTCAAATGAAAATAACTGAACTTCAAATGAAAATAACTGAACTTCAAATGAAAATAACTGAACTTCAAATGAAAATAACTGAACTTCAAATGAAAATAACTGAACTTCAAATGAAAATAACTGAACTTCAAATGAAAATAACTGAACTTCAAATGAAAATAACTGAACTTCAAATGAAAATAACTGAACTTCAAATGAAAATAACTGAACTTCAAATGAAAATAACTGAACTTCAAATGAAAATAACTGAACTTCAAATGAAAATAACTGAACTTCAAATGAAAATAACTGAACTTCAATGAAAATAACTGAACTCAAATGAAAATAACTGAACTTCAAATGAAAATAACTGAACTTCAAATGAAAATAACTGAACTTCAAATGAAAATAACTGAACTTCAAATGAAAATAACTGAACTTCAAATGAAAATAACAACTTCAAATGAAAATAACAGAACTTCAAATGAAAATAACTGAACTTCAAATGAAAATAACTGAACTTCAAATGAAAATAACTGAACTTCAAATGAAAATAACTGAACTTCAAATGAAAATAACTGAACTTCAAATGAAAATAACTGAACTTCAAATGAAAATAACTGAACTTCAAATGAAAATAACTGAACTTCAAATGAAAATAACTGAACTTCAAATGAAAATAACAACTTCAAATGAAAATAACTGAACTTCAAATGAAAATAACTGAAATTCAAATGAAAATAACTGAACTTCAAATGAAAATAACTGAACTTCAAATGAAAATAACTGAACTTCAAATGAAAATAACTGAACTTCAAATGAAAATAACTGAACTTCAAATGAAAATAACTGAACTTCAAATGAAAATAACTGAACTTCAAATGAAAATAACAACTTCAAATTAAAATAACAACTTCAAATTAAAATAACAACTTCAAATGAAAATAACTGAACTTCAAATGAAAATAACTGAACTTCAAATTAAAATAAAAACTTCAAATTAAAATAAAAACTTCAAATTAAAATAACAACTTCAAATTAAAATAACTTCAAATTAAAATAACTGAACTACAAATGAAAATAACAACTTCAAATTAAAATAATTGAATTTCAAATTAATAGAAAAAATTAATCTATTATATTTTGAAATTCATTTGTTCTAATTTGAGTGAAAAGGTGTCTTATGAAAACCCCCAGAAAAGTAATCTATTTCTTCCTGCAAACATTTTCTTATCTTTACCAGAGTGTTGCCAGCAAAGGGAAGAGAGGGGAATTTTTTTTTCTTTAGTTCAGTTGTTTTAATTTGAAGTTCAGTTGTTTAAATTTGAAGTTCAGTTGTTTTAATTTGAAGTTCAGTTGTTTAAATTTGAGAGTGAAAAGGTGTAGTGCAATAGAAAGCTTATGTTGGAGACTATACAACTAAGCATAGAGAAATAAAACGTGAAAACACCCAATGATACAAAATAGATCTATGCCAATGGTAAAAGTCAGACATCCGGGTAAGTTATAAGCATCCCTCCTACTGCGTCACATGCACCTCTCTTCCCCATACAAACCTTTACTCAACTTTGTTCTTCATGGAAAGTAACAATATTGCAGTAGACCAAAGTACCTATATAAAAAATAAATAACAAAAAATATATAAATCTACACCAAGTTCTTAGTGTTAGAGAAAAATTATCATAGAAACACACAGGAAGAAGATCGGAAATAAAATCTGCTATAGTTAGAAATACTCTATAGTCAAGCAAGCAAGAACCGATGTTACCTTGATCAATACAAGTCTGCAAGTTTTTTTGGTCCGCATCCTCCATCAATGTGTCAAGCAGCAGCTAACGAACGATCCACTGCCGCTGGGACATGGGAATCCTTAACAGTACTCTGGTAACTGGTAACTGTTGAGGAATAGATAAAAGATATGTGGATTAATTACATAAGATCATAAGAAAATAAGGAAGCTACAAGAGGCCGCGAGACCTACACGTGGTAGTTCCTGTTACTTAACACTACCTACATCCACCTTTCATCCCCATCCATGAAATTATCTAGCCTCCTCCTAAAGCTCCCTATTGACTCCGCACTAACTACCTGACGACTGCGTCCATTACATACTTGACAAGGTATCAGGACAGATATGCAACTACAAACCTAAAATTCAGACAATAAATAATGAAACAAATTTATGTTTCCAATTAAAATACAGAACTCTCCACTACAATCCACCCATTGCAAAGACAGCTTGATCTTAAATTCTTATTATTATTCTATTTGCAGATGAAACCAAGTTGCTGGCAGAGAAACAATAATCTGCAGATATTATATAACATGTAAATAAACTCAATAATGTTTGTGACTGAACAATTAAAATATATAACTCTGATGGTTCTCAGGAAAAAGATAGATCAATACATTTTGTAGAATAACATGTTGCAGGAACTGAGCAAATGAAGTATATTATAATTTTTAAAGGACATAAATGTGGAGTAAAAGTAAGCCATTCAAGCTTTGGCAATGAGAGCCAGAATTCAGTGCGTCAGGATGATTTAAGAGTTGCCAAACCTGATTGTTACTACTGTACATATTCTTCTATTCGATTAAATTACGGTAACCATTCTCACTTTCTATACGCACCACAGATCAGTGGCGTAGCTAGGTATATCTATCAATAGGGGGGCACAGCTGTGTATGGGGGGGGGGGGGGGGGTGCACTATGGCAAGCGAAGCTCAGGGGCATTCTGATGCCACATGATAGGGTATTGGGGCATATCGTCAGTCTCAGGTCCAAGCAGATTACAGCAGCCATGGCCATTGAGGGGGGGGGGGGACATGTGGGGCTTCGGATTCTCATGGGAGGGATCACGTACATACGTACGTATATATAGGTACCCCCCGTAGCTACGCTACTTGCTATAGCTGATCTGACGTTATATAAGATAGAAAGATAACGAGACAACACCCATTACTTTGCAGGGAGGACTAAAAAAAAATAAACAACCTCAAATCACACATAAGCTCTCCCTCACTCCCTCCCTCCCTCCCCCACTCACAATAGCGCCGTCAGGAAATTTTGACTTGGATGGCCAATGCTGGACACAGATCTAGTGTGGGGTGACCATTGCAATTGCATAGCCATTAAAAAGAAATGGTTGAATTTCCATTAGACCTCTGAATCAGATCTGGGGTGGTCAATGAGATATCAAGGCACCCCCTAGATCCGCCACTGCCCTCTCTGCCCTCTCACTCTCTCTCCCTCCCTTTCTCTCTCTAGTCTCTACTTACCTTACGCTGCAGAAATATGATGAAAATCAACAAAAGAAAACTTTGTTTGGCCAAAAATCACCCTCTGCCTCCTTCCAGCTGCCTGCACACGCGTCCTGCCCCCTCACCGGCTCGCTCTCGACTGTCGCTCGTCCCGGTGACGGTTGACCAGATTACTCAAGGAACTCACTGCTTCGAAACACTAAACCTTTCCTTTATTTCCTTCCCACGCCCTTACCTGTTGACCTTTGACCAATAATTATTGACCTGTAACGTTATCTAAGTTTTAAATGTTAGTAAATGTGAATTAGTAATAGGGTTGGTATAGTTGGCAATATTTTTGTTTTGAGTTTATATTGATAGGGTTCGTTAGTGCTTCGAACTCGTTAACAGGTCGCAGAGGATTGTGGGTAAGATATCTTTTTCTTTTTTTTTGCTCCGTAGTTTGTGGGTTGTTCAAGGACTGGATTGCTTAGTTAGCAGTGGCATAGCTAGGTATCTATCAATGGGGGGGACACCTGGGGGGGCACTAGGCAAGCGGAGCATAGAAGGGTAGGTATAAGAGCATATTCTAAGATCAGATCAGTGGTGGGTAATGGAGCATTATACAGAATACGGCAGCAATGGCCAGTGCGGGGGGCGCCTGGGGGGGGCAACGGATTCTCATGGGGGGGCACGTGCCACTCCATGCCCTTCGACGTCGAATACATCGGAGGACACAAGGGGGCGGCATGAGCCTCTAATCAGAGGCGCCACTATAAAAAAAATCCTGCCTACGCCACCACGGGCGAGAGCCAACATCAGTCATCACTCATCACAGCCCGCAGTGAACCTTCAGAGCTTACCATCCCAGCCCTGGAGGTCACTCACTGCCTACAAGCGCTATAGGCGCGCGCGCGCACGCACACACACACATACAAAAAAAAAGCTTGGATTTTGAAAGGGAAGATCTGTATCAATGGCGAGATAGATGAAGGGGCAAGGCTGCGAAATGCTGCAACCACAGAATGTTCTGATGAGTGGGAGAAGGGATCCAATTTTCTATCTCCAGACCTCTGAACGAACCTCTGAATTTCTTTTGTGAATCATGTAGAAAAAAAACCAGGCACTGACTACATTTCTAGAATGACGAGAGGAAATAGAGTACGTCCTCTCGTTACAGTCGTTACAGACTGCAGAGATTAGTAAAGGAGGTGAGTCAATGTCCATGAAGCATTGTAAGGGCACTTTTGACAGAAAGATCGGCATTGCTGGGTGCTGTTCACGTGCTGATGCTGTACTTTTTCTACCGACATCGTCTCCGGACAGTCTCGACGTCAAGAGGATAAACCTGTAAGGTCAAAGGTGACGGCAAGAACAGGTTTGACTGCCAACCCGTTCTTGAAGCAGCAGTGGCGGTGACCGTGGTGACGTACCACCACCACCACCACCTTCACGGCGCAAGCACGGTGACGTGGCTCAGCAACACGAGGATTACACTTACTACACTGCCGAGATTGATAAGAAAAAGGAAAACAAACTACTGATGTGATTGTTTAATCTTAATGGTTTAATGAAGAACATGAATGCATTAGAGAGAAAACAAAATGAATAGAGATATGTATGAGACTAATGATATGTTATGCTCTCCTGCAAGCTGTTGTTTTATAATGAGTGTTGAAGATGTCACGAACTTATATTCAGTTGTTGGGTCGGTCCCTGGGTAGGCTAACACAGCTACATAGCATAGCATACATAACATAGCTACATAGACTCGCTTATGAGTATGAACGCCTAACTAAAAAATGTGAAAAAATTAAGCCGTACGTCTCTCTCTCTCTCTCTCTCTCTCTCACCGAAGTGCCACGGTCATTCATAGTTGCTGCTTCAGAGGAGAACTAGATCAGCCCAGGACGTCAGCCGTGGAGTAATTGAACATCCTGAAGTCATTCCAGTAAATATCGATGATCTTTTGCAGCAGTGGCGGCTCCAACGTGGCATAGTAATCGGCAAGGTGGTGAGTGTCGCCTTTCCCCATGTTATTATTCTTGTCCAGGAGCATCGAGTTCACCCGCTGGTCCAGGCCGCTCTCCCTGCACACACCGCAGAGGAAACGGTGAGACGGAAACCAAAAGTGACCTGCATTATCATAATAGCTTACTCCGTGCCAGGAAAGGAAAGTAAATAATTTATCTAAAGGAGGTATGGAGTATGATCCGTGTTGAGTAGGAATTCTACCACCACACACACACACAGAGAGAGAGAGAGAGAGAGAGAGAGAGAGAGAGAGAGAGAGAGAGAGAGAGAGAGAGAGAGAGAGAGAGAGAGAGAGAGAGAGAGAGAGAGAGAGAGAACATAAGAACATACGGAAGCTACAAGAGGCCATGAGACCTACACGTGGTAGTTCCTGTGGAGAGAGTCAATCTTACTTTCACTTTCACACAGCGGCAGCTACAATCACCTTGGTCTAGATTTTTCCTCCATAATCTAACCATACGTGAGAGAGAGAGAGAGAGAGAGAGAGAGGAGAGAGAGAGAGAGAGAGAGAGAGAGAGAGAGAGAGAGAGAGTGTGTCTTGATTATATTGAGGCGGAAGGAATAAAAAACTGAGTAGAAAATAACGAAATCCATAACTGTGCTACATAATTATTATTCACTCTAATTCCCTCTGACGAGAAATCACAAATTCTGCCGTCATGGGAATGGACTCAACAACGAAGAAAAAGACTCAACAGACTCAACAAGGTGAAGACGACAGACAGACGTTAATAGAGTCGTTAGTAAGGAAACTACGTACGCATACGCATGTAGGGAGAGAGGAATACTTTGGTGAATTCAGCATATGCACACCAATTATGATTCACAATTAGGATCGGATAGTAACAGAAGAATATAAGAACATAAGAAAATAAGGAAGCTACAAGAGACCACGAGACCTACACGTGGTAGTTCCTGTTACTTAACACTACGTATACATCCACCTTTCATCCCCATCCATGAAATGATCTAACCTCCTTTTAAAGCTCCCTATTGACTCCGCACTAACTACCTGACGACTGAGTCCATGCCAATTATTTACCATCTTATTTGTGAACTATAGAAGAAGAAATAAAGAAGAGTAAGGAGAGTAATAGAAGAAGATATAGAAGAAGTAATAACGGAGTGACACACCTCATGACGTAGCCCACATCCTCGTTGTAGGTCTCGGTCAGCACCAGGGCCGAGTAGTTGATGTGGCACAGGCCGCACTGCAGGGACACGGGCCGCCAGTGCGGGTCGTACTCCTGCGGGGGCTGTGACGCCAAGTAGCTGGCGAACTCGCGGAAAGTGGGCACCAGCCGCAGCGTGCCGTTGATGTGGTACATGTCCTTCTTAGAATACCTGACAAAGAGTGATCAAACAAATGAATAAATTGATAAAAACAAAACTGTAAAATATGTTTGTACATGACTTTCATTAAAAGGAGTAGCTCGATCGCCAGCATGTATACTCTCTGCTAACTACACTGTTCATTTAGTATGGTACAATTATGTAACATGCACCATTATAGTGGAGTTCACTTTTCTAATATCTTTCACAAATCTAATAAGATTACGCCAAGCTAATTTCTATAAACTATGATTTGTTTTTGTATACATATTCATTGTTTGTTTCAAATTTGTTTGTCAAGGTAGTTGAGAGGGAGGATTCGGCTGGTACTGTAGAAACCTACCTGAGGCCGCGGGTGTGACGCAGGATGAGCGGGCCGTAGTCCCTGGCCTGGCGGGTGACGTGGGTGCGGTCCTCGATCCTATCCCGGTAGGCTGAGAGCAGCCGCGCCAGGGGGTGGCGGGCCATCAGGGCCCTCAGGTACAGCGGCGACCTTGACACCTCCAGGAATCTCTTCTTCGTGGGGTTTAGCACTTCGATCAACCTGATGGAAACTAATGCATATGAGGACAAACCATACCAATGTTTAAGTAATGTGTAAATCTTCTTTCACCCTAAAGAATCACAGTATACGATCATAGCGACCTCGCAGGTTTCAGATAGGCCTCCTCCCATACATCTATGCAGTCGCTTTTGCAGCTTACTTGTAGAAGTCTTTGGTTCTCAAGATTTCAGTGTCGTTGTAGAGGTGAGCCACGATGGAGTTCCAAGTGGTGGATCCTGCCTTGAACACCACGCACATCATGAGCTGGTGGTCCTCCAACACCTGCGTCCTGCAACACACGGAGGGGGTCACCGCGCATCACCAGTATACCCAAAGTAACTAAGATCTTAGTTACTTATCTTAGTTACTCTTGAGTATACCCACACCTCACAATGTCTGCCTCTGCTGCACCGTCCTGTAGGTACTCAAACACGAAAAAATATAATCTCCGTTCACTTTTGGCGACTGTGAGACCCAGAAATTGTATGTAAATATGATGTTAATGTTGAGTAAAGATTAACTACATATGAAGTGGTTAGGCAATACAATATGGTAGTTACCCTTACCTCAGTCGCGTGGCCTCGTCCATGGCGGCGGTGGCCACGTCGCTGGGCGCGGGCATGTCCCCGCACACCCGGCTAACCCGTGCCAGGCGCTCCGCCATCCGCCTCTGGGGACCAAGAGTGCATAATAAAGTGCATGCATGCACACCGAGGCTAAGGGGTAAAGCGTTAAGAGGTCTGCGAAATGTAATCAATATATTGCGAGTGAAGTATGCTAAAGAAAGTAAAAATGCAATGAATAACAAGAACAGCTGACTAAGCTACTAAAGCTGTATAATTATGTATTATGTATGACATTGGAAAGCCCATTAAATGAGTCTCTTTTTCTGCAATTATGAGGCCAAATGTAGAATTTTCGCATACCGAAATGTTTGAAGGTTTTCATTTGATAGGATTGAAATGAGAGAGAGAGAGAGAGAGAGAGAGAGAGAGAGAGAGAGAGAGAGAGAGAGAGAGAGAGAGAGAGAGAGAGAGAGAGAGAGAGAGAGAGAGAGAGAGAGAGAGAGAGAGAGAGAGAGAGAGAGAGAGAGAGAGAGAGAGGAGAGAGAGAGAGAGAGAGAGAGGGAGAGAGAGAGAGAGAGAGAGAGAGAGAGAGAGAGAGAGAGAGAGAGAGAGATATGGTTCCCCTCCACAGCCACCGTGCAGGGCATCGATGGCCAATAAACATCCTGAAGATGCTGTGGACGAGGGCTGGTTTCTCAAGGCTTAAAAAAAATGTGAACATTTGTCACCAAAACGCGAGAGGTGGCTCATTGAGAGCAGCTCGTAAATAAATTAAAAAAAAAAAAAAAAAAAAAAAAAAAAAAAAAAAAAAATAATATATATATATATATATATATATATTATATATATATATATATATATATATATATATATATATATATATATATAGATATATAATAGAGAGAGAGAGAGAGAGAGAGAGAGAGAGAGAGAGAGAGAGAGAGAGATCTAGCTACGAAAATTATCCCAGAAATGTCTTTTTTCTTTCTTTCTTTTCTTTTTTGCAAAAATCCACGTCCTACCAAAATCATACATTATATTTACAAATAGAAATTTCAACCTAATAACGATGATAATATTGATAACTACAATAATGAGAATAATAATAATAATTATTATAATAATATAATAATTATAAAATTTAAATAATTATAATAGTAATAATAATAATAATAATAATAATAATAATAATAATAACAATAATAATGATAATAATAATAATAATAATAATAATAATAATAATAATCTTCTAGTCTAGTGAATAATATGCTCAACAATGTTTACAAATGTATTCAACAATACATTACATACAAATAAACGTCGTCAAATTAGTTATCTTGTTCCATCAATATTTACCTTTATGTCCTCATGTAATGGTTTGGTAGTTAATAAATTGGCTGGGTCGGGTGCAAGGTGGTGCATCCCTCCCCGCGGCGGCTTGGGGGCGGGGCGGCGCGTGCTAGTCAGGTGCAGGAGCAGCAACACGCAACAGAGCAACATAAGCGAGGACGCCGCCAGCCGCCGCAGCGAGGACACCAAACACACGCCCCGCAGCCGCATACTGACACATCCACTGGAGGAGAACATAAGAACATAAGAAAAGAACATAAGAAAATAAGGAAGCTACAAGAGGCCCCGAGACCTACACGTATTTAATGTTCCTGTTACTTCCCATTACCTACATCCACCTTTCATCCCCCTTCATAAAGCTGTCTAGCCTCCTTTTAAAACTCCCTATTGACTCCGCATTAACTACCTGACATAAGAACATAAGAAAATAAGGAAGCTACAAGAGGCCGCGAGACCAACACGTGTATAGTTCCTACATCCACCTTTCCACCTACATTCACCTTTTATCCCCATCCATAAAGCTGTCTAGCCTCCTTTTAAAACTCCATATTGACTTCGCACAAACTATACCTGACGACTGAGTCCATTCCAAGATGACCAAGGAGATGGTAGAAAGATGACTCAATGGGCAGCAGTAATAGTGAATAAATGATACACTGAGCTTATATACAATAAATGATGAGAATATTATCATCCGCAATATCCACTCGCGTAACAATCACCTTCGCATTCCACTATCACTCGCTACTCCCAGACCAGTAGCTACGTCTCTTTCTTTTTCTCTCTTTTTCCATTATTTATCTTTCTTCTCTATTTCCCTCTTCTTCTTTTTCCCCCCTTTTTCTCTCTTTCTCACACGTACTCCCTCCCTCCCACTCTCCAGACGCACTCTTTCAACGTGTGTAAAGAATCTTGTGAAAACTGGTAATACAGGAACACAACACTCACGGACACTATTTCATTGACAAAAGAGATCCATGGAAACGCATGAACAGGTGAAAGGAAGTCATTTGGTGGTGGCGCGTGGAAGTGTTGGTCTGAAGCCAAAACACGCACACACACACACGTACGACCCTTGCTTCACACCCCCTCCCTCATGGAGGTAGTATACTTCCTCCAAGCCCTCCCTCCTTCGTACTCGCACGCTGAACTGAGCTTCTGAGCAGTGTGCATTGAGATACCCTTCACTTTCTAGCTACGCTCCAGCCATGATGCCATATGTCTTTTTTGCAGTCTTTTTTCTAGCTATCGCAGGTGATGACATACGTGACACCTTCGGCCGTGAAAGCATAGCGGGGTTCAGGTTTACCCCAAAGACATTACAAAGATATATACGGCCTTAGCTTACCCATTATCATAGAATACAACGAAAACTGAGGACTTATAAATTTCAAGGCCACTCGACTGCAGTGGCCTTGCTAGTTACCATGAATTGGGTCCTACTTGAATATCATCAGTTTTGCAATGAATTCAAGACAAGCAAAACGTTGTACAGGTGTTGCATTTAACGTGTGCATCACGGCCTGTGGTGGCTCTGGTTTCTACTTCATATCTTCCCTATTACGCTACTAAACCTGTTTAAATTTCTTGTTTGTAACAAAAAAAAAGTTGGATATATTGAACGATGTCGTCTCTTCAGCTACCAAAACTGATCAACTTATCTATTGTGTATCTACTGCATAAGCTACATGTAATGATAGTGATATGAATAATTCAAATGATTATATGGATAATAATATTTCGGAATTTCAGGAATGTTGATGACATGTCTGCGCAAGTGAATGTTTGTATTCAGCGAGTGTAGAATAGATTCGAGTAAATTCTTATCTGCATTGCTAATAGGTCGTGCCCTGTCTCCACCCCTGTCTGTCACCCCGCTCAGACAAGACCATCGAGAGTTCTTTCCCTGGATGGTCTCGGCTCGATGCCTCACCCAGCAGTCCCCCAGTCACCCTCCATCCCTAACGAGATGTTAGCTATCATAAAGACAAAAATAAAGCTGTAAGGGCTCCTTTTCGATACCTGCTAGCTAACTTTCTCCCTTGCCACAAGTTGAGCTTATAAAGCAATACTTTCATATAAGAAGGCTGACTAAGGGTACAAAAAAAAAAAATAATGTACACAAAGTTAGATTTACTTATAAATAAGTTTTCAAAGTTAAGCTTTTCCGGCCTGCCACATACCTATGCTGAGCCTGCCGATCAGTCATTAGCTTCATATTCTTGATCAGTACCCTACTGATCTCAGCAGGTGGGGCGTGTGCCCAGACTTGCCACGGCTGCACACTGCTGCCTGGTGATGAGGTCGCCAGCCTCCTATCCCTGGTGACCCCTCCTATAGATCAACAACTGTGATGACACTACCAGACCTAACACCTTATGTCTGATGGAGAGAAATGTGCATCAAAATATGCTTACCTTCTTTCAAACTTATATGATGGCAGGATGAGATAGCAGTTTTGAGAAATAAGAAAATAAGAAAATAGGGAAGTGACAACAAGAGGCGTGAGACCTACACGTGGGAGTTCCTGGTAATAAAGAAATGAGTAAAAGACAAATATCAATGAAACATAATGAACCACAAGGGCAGAATAAGTAATGAATACATAGATAATGATAAATACTTACGAAAAACTGTTCATGGGCTCAATATAAAATATCTTCAAAAGATACTAAGTCATGGTCTGCAGATTTTCAAACATAAAAAAGGGCGAACAAATAATACATCAATATATATTATTGATATATTTCCTGCCATCACTGTATTGCAGTATACATCTTCTTAGGGCTTCTGCAGGAGACTAACTTTAAATTAAGAATAAAACACACATTAAAGCTTTCTTGACTAGATGATCATGGTAGCAAACTAAAAATAATGGCAATTAAAGTTATGACTAGCCGAATACTGTAGGCTGTAGGGTATCAATCGTTAATTATATGCTGAAAATATGCATCTGAATTCCCTATACGGTGATGCCTCGATGTGTACCTAACTCTAAATATTGTGTACACATTTCATTCACTTACATTCTATAATAGGCAGTGAGAACCTTGGCGCTCAAAGCAATGCTTCAAGGTTTCCTGAGCCTCAAAGTAGACTTTACAGGGATGCTGTACATACCAGTCAATAAACTCGATAAATGTACAAATTTTCTTAATATTCTCAGAAGAGTTTGATCCAGATAAGACACTTTTATAGGCACTTTCATAATCTGCTTTGATATGCTTAAATTGTTTTGCCATTTCCCTGCAGTTGTCAGTATTGACATTCAATGCTTCTGTTGTGGGAGTCTTGGTACAGCCTGAGCTACACTTGGGACATCTTCCCTCACGACTGTCAAGAGGAAGGTTACAATTGACACCTTTCAGTCTACATTGCCCTGAAAGATCAGAGTAGGTGGGCCAGTGGAGCTGACATGCCTCACACGCACATGTAAAGTAATACTGCTGCAAAAGCGAGGCAGTCCTACCCTCTGCGCCACTGATGCAATAGTGCTCTCCATAGCAGTCTGTTACTTCACTCCCTGCTGGGATGAACCTTAAAGCTCTCAGTGCCACGGTGGCCCCAAAACTGAACCGTGCAGCTGTTGGGTTGCAGGAGTGGTTGGTGAGACTCAGCACCCCGAATGCTCCACACCCAATTTCTGTGGATATACTTTCCTGGTAGCTGTTGATGTTTACCTGTCAAGAAACAATAGGCCATTGATCAAAACTTCTTAAACTTAAAGTGCCTTAACAAAAATATCTTGATGAACAAGAACTTATATTTCAAATGCTAGATAGCTTTGAAAAGCGTAATGCTACTGTCTTTAGGCAACAAAGATGCCCCTAACCACTAAGCCAAATCAGTGACATCCTGGCTTAACAACTGCTGTTTAGATCATATAAAATACTGACATAACTCCCCTGATTCAAACATCATTAAAATATCTGCATATTATCAAACAGAAGTTACAGGGCTGGGATGTGTCCTCTTCGCCCAAACAATTCTTGTAAACTACAACATACACTTTCAAAGGTTAATTTGGTGGAATATATCAGATCATCATACACTGTAATAAGTCCACTGTAATAAATAATAATATAGCATACACTGTAATAATGTACAATAATTTCCATGAATATATCTTACCTTAAGTTCAGTAATGGAATGAGCATTGCAAGGCAAGTTCATCATGTGTGTGAAGAGTGTAGAGCCAGTCAGCACGATGTCCCCCACACTCGGGGTGAAGGACGCCCCTGCAGCGTCCACAAAGAACTTGGAGCTCTGTTCAAGCAGCTTTACTACAATAAAAGCCATTGCACATCTCTTGAAGAGGTCACTGACGGACCTAGATTCCTTGTTGCCAATCAAGTGATACACTGTTCTGTAATCTGAGGAGACATACTTCCCCACGCTGTCAAAACCCAGGCTTGTTGGAGGCTTGGCTACAGCGTCAGTCAGGTATCCAGGCACAAAATTTCTCAGATGGCTAAAAGTTGTCTGTGAAATAATCCTACATGCCAAAACAGAGTTCTTGCCTATGTCTAATGCAGCAAGAGATGCAAGAACGTCACACTCGGGCCCATGGTAGGAAGCAAGTGCCCGCATTCTACAAGCAGTGCTACAAAATATAACCTGGAAAAAAGGATGATGAGGATCAGCATTGAAAAAACCCCTAGGATAAATTGCTTAACAAAAACATTACAAAATCAAGGGTTCATCCAGCATCAACAACATAATATATCCATCTCTTTGAATCAATAATTTAGTTTATGAGTTTTACCATGATTCCTCATTATGAAGAATGCAGCATGTTGAGAAAGCATAAGAAAATATTAAGAATACTTCATATACTACCACAATATAAAAAAGTAATGTTGTTGCATTTGAAATATATCCAATTTTGTTTGAATATACTACGAGTATACTCCAGTCAGTGATCCACTAACACCAAAATCTACTTTCATTCTAATACATGCGTGGCGTTCACAGTATTACCAATGCCTTCAACCTACACACTGCACATTGTTCATATCTACAACAACTTCAGGGTGGGTGAGGGGGGGGGGAGAGAGAGAGAGAGAGAGAGAGAGAGAGAGAGAGAGAGAGAGAGAGAGAGAGAGAGAGAGAGAGAGAGAGAGAGAGAGAGAGAGAGAGAGAGAGAGAGAGAGAGAGAGAGAGAGAGAGAGAGAGAGAGAGAGAGAGAGAGAGAGAGAGAGAGAGAGAGAGAGAGAGAGAGAGAGAGAGAGAGAGAGAGAGAGAGAGAGAGAGAGAGAGAGAGAGAGAGAGAGAGAGAGAGAGAGGGGTATCAGATATTGCTATTGGAAACCCTGGGCCTAAGTTAACCTATGTGTTAAGTACTCTGCAATATATTTTTTTCCTCAAGAGGTGGGATGACCAAAGTTTTCTTCAAGCTCTATATTTCCTTTATACTTCCGTGCTTAGAAGCCCATCCACAAAGTCTAGCATTGGGCATTCCATCACTACTTGGACTCTCCTTTCTTCATTCAATAAACTTAAATTCATCTACACAAGTGAAGTGAAGGAGAGTGAAATTATAGATCCCAAAAGTATTCATGTTTTTTAAAGCTAAGATTGACCAATTGAGACAAGAAGACGAGTGTAACTAATTTCCCGTATATCATAACTAGGTAAATACAACTAGGTAAACACAAGTTAGGTAAGTACTACATATTGTAATGGCAACTTAGATGGCCTCTACTCACAATATAGGTTCCTGGTTTCTTCTATGAAAAATTAAAAACCTGAGCATTTAAATTCAATTACTATTTAAACACTGCAGACTGTAACCCTTCCTATAAAAAATAAAATAAAAATAAATATAAAATATAAAATAAAATATGCCCTTAAAAACCCTTCCTTATATGTAGTGTGTTCTTGAGTGGGAACATTGCTTAAAAGAGCCTTACTTGGGAGCAGTCTGGACAGGGTAGAGGGGTGAGGCATCGAGCCAGGCAGTCCGTGCAGTGAGTGTGCAGGGAGGATTCCAAGAGTACCACCTTGCTGTAGGCATCCTCCACGGCTATCACCTCCCCTGCAACCATACAGGAATAGAGATTTAAAAGAATAGATTTAAAAAGGAAATAGGGAAAAACTGGTTCACAAATAGGGTGATAAAAATCCCTGGTCAACACGATATTTCTGGCAAAAGGTTTTAAAACAAATTCTAACTGAATTTGAGCTGCTGATTACGAATATGAACTCAATTTTTGTCTATCACATCAGGATTTCGCGATATAGCATTTTTCAATTTTTGATGAAAATGACTCATCAGCCTATATATCGAAGGTTTCAAGATAAAAACACGTGATTTTTAGTAATACATTTTGTATATTCTTAATCAAGGAATTACAAAGATTACGAAGTCCATGTACAAGTAAATCAAATATAGTGACAGAATTGAAATAGAAAATATAAACAATACATATATATGGTGCACAGATCAATGGCAAGTAGCAGTTATGTGAATTTTTTTTTCTTGGCTGATCTCTGATGTACAGCTTCTGGGTTGTCTCTCATCAAGCTCCAGCAATAATCCGCCATCATATGTGAGTCCCACCGGCCTTGATACCGTTCTTCCATTGTTTTAATGTCCTGATGAAAACGCTCCCCTTGTTCCTCGCTCACATCCCCAAGGTTCTCCGGAAACTTGTCCAAATAGCTGTGTAAATAGTGAACCTTGATACTCATTCTACATCCAAGATCTCGCAGGCTCTTCCACAATCTCTTCATAGTTGTCTGCTTTCTTATTCCCTAGAAAATTCTTCACCACATTACAAAATGCATTCCAAGCTCTTTCTTCTGTCTCATTCATTGATGTGATAAAATTTGGATCTCTCATTAGTGTTCTTATTTGAGGTCCATCAAATATTCCAGCCTTTTTCTTCTCTTCACTAAGACCAGGAAAAGTTGAACATATATAGCTGAAGCATTCTCCACTGTGATCAAGAGCTTTGACGAACTGCTTCATCAATCCAAGTTTTATGTGCAAGGAGGAAAGGACAATCTTCTTCCTATCACTAGAGGATCATTGATGACATTCTAATCGCCAGATGCCCAAACTCTGTCGCTGAGGCCATTCTTTTTCACCCAATTGCTCTGCTGTAGCTCTACTGTCCCAGTAAACAGACAGAAACAGGGGTATTTTGTGTACCCTCCTTGCTGACCTAAAGAAAGTTAACCATTTTCAAATCGACACAAATAACCACCCATGAACATGATATTGCAACCTCTCTAGGACAATCTGATGTTGGTTATATTCTTCTTTAAGTTTTACAGAATGACCTATTGGTACAGAGCCATACTTATTTCCATTGTGTAACAGAACACATTTCAAACTTCTTTGGAACTGTCAATAAAAAGCCATCCAATCCCTTGAATCATATGCTAGCAGTCCCATAAAAAGAAGTAGCCCTTCTACATCAGTACAATAGACAAGCTGGCCATCTGAATGGAAGTACTTACGCAGTTCTGCTTCCCTGTTACGATAAAATGGAGACACCTGTGCCGGGTTTCAGCATTCGATTCTCTTGCAGTCTTGAAGACAACAGTTCAGCAGACTCTTTTGGTAGATAAAGATCTCTAACCAAATCATTCAAAGCAGACTGAGTAAACAGAATTGGTTTGTCACAATCTTCATCAGATGGCTGAAAAATATCTGTAGTGTCTCTTCATCAGTGGGAGCAGGGTGAGCGAGATCTGTTTCATCATTTTTTTGAAGCTCAGTAAATATTGGTACAGGTATTTCTTCACTATGGGTAATGGTTCGAATAGCTGAAGGGATACTTGGGTATTGCAAATATTTCTTGTTTTTCTTATTGAAACCTTTTACATTGACAAGGCAGAAATAGCAGTCATCTAAATGATTGCTTGGTTCTCTCCAAACCATAGGCACTCCAAACTTAAGTTTAGCCTTCTTTCCTTGAGACCATGATCTCAAAGTCTCAACACAGGTTTTGCACACTTTGTGAGGAGCCCAATGCTTGTCTTGGTCTCCAAGTGGTACTTTGAAGTACGCAAAATACACGCTCTTAACAAAGTCAGTAATGTTGCGCCTCTGAGTCTTCAAAGTAAAGCTTCCACAGATGTAGCAAAATATATTTGGATCATTTGAGCACTTTCTTCTGTGAGATGTAGAGGCCATTGTTAGAGCAGCAACACCAACTGCGGACAAATAAAAGAAAAAGAGTTGTTAGCTACCTGAGTTGTTCCTTGAATTTGCTACCCAACCACCTACACCTTAGGCATTGTTTCACAAAAAAAAAAAAACAGGAGAAATACAATAAATAACTCAATTCAATGTAAAATTCAATAATAAAACACTACCTGCGGACGATTGCTGTGCAAGTTGAAATGTGTTTGTTTACTTTCGTATCATAAAGAATGGGAATGTTATGCATGTTCAAAGAAAACGAAGATATTCTCCAGTTTATTGGGAGACTGAATTAAAAATAAACCATATAATCCGGCCCTTTTGCTACACTACTCAATAGAAGGAATTTTTTTTCTTGAAATTCATGAAAATGGAATATATACCTATAGCGCAAAAACGTGATGTGATAGAGAAAATATAAGATCAGATTTGAATTCAGCACCCTCAAATTAGTCTAAAACTGTTCTTAAATTCCATGCCAGAACTTTTTTTGTTGTTGTTGTTGACCAGTGATATAATTGGAATGGACTCAGTCGTCAGGTAGTTAGTGCGGAGTCAATAGGGAGTTTTAAAAGGAGGTTAGACAATTTCGTGGATGGGGATGAAAGGTGGATGTAGGTAGTGTTAAGGAACAGGAACTACCACGTGCATGTCTCACGGCCTTTTGTAGCTTCCTTATTTTCTTATGTTCTTAAGCAATTATATGTACCCCTAATAACGCTTTTTTTTCTTTCTACAAATCAACAATGAATGCAATAGAAGAAATAAAAGTTACATGTGGATGTTAAGAATATTAAAAAAATTAAAACTACAAATTTTTATAATGTAGGAAGTCCTAGCCTACTTCCTAGTGCAGGAAAAAAGTAAAATCATAACTGACAGGCTAAGAACGTTAATAAGATAGCAAGATAAAGATAAGATAGGACTAGTTAATAAGATAAAAAATAGTAGTAAAGAGAATACTGAAAAAAAGCCAATCAAATCCCCTCACTCCCTTACCAGGTTTGATGTCTTGGTTAGCAACAAGATGTCTCCCTTGATTGGGGGAGAACGCCAGATTAACAGAGCTGCTTAAAGACGGAATACTGGGGTTGTGCCGTGCTAGCTGGGGTGGCTCTGGGCTCTCAAAGGAAAATAGCAACTTGATTTTAGTATCAGTATGCGTTTCACTAAATTCTGGAGGTACGTCGTCTACTTCATCCACCTCTTGACAATTCTGCAAGAGTAATTGTAAAGTTCCTTTGGATAATTTTGTCTTCTCTTCATCTAACGCCAAGTCATCCAGAGATTTTAGTGAGGACTCTATCAAACATTTTGCTTCATTTTTCCTTTGTAAAGATAAAAGGCATTTAGCTTTCCTTTCTGCTAGCTTGCTATAGAGGATTCTTGGATAGCCATGAAGAAGGGCACGATCAATATCACCAATGCACTTCTCATACTGCCCCAATTCAAACAGTACTGCTGACCTGTTGGCATAACTCAGGGCCAAACTCCTGTGACTCTGCTCATTGTCACTGACCCTGCAGCCCTTGCTCTGGCATTCATAGATCAGGTCTTCCTCTCTTTCATTACCGGTAACATTTGGCTGTTTTTCAATTATAATTTGTGGGTGTTGTGCATATATGATGCTTTGATTGTATAAGTCCAAAGCTCTGGCTAATAACTTTTTCTGGTAGCACCTGTTGCCTTCACTCCTAAGTTTCTCAGCTTTAGCCTCTGACTTCTGTGCTTTGGTTGGCCTTGGCGTGAGTGCCTGGTGGGCCGCCTCCAGACCCCACAGGAAGGAGAACATGTCCTCCACGTCACGCGCTGCAGAGAAGTGTTCACTCACAGACATCACTTTGCCTTCATCTTTAAGTCTGTTGATCAAATTTGAGAAAAGGTCCTGAAAACTGGGTCCCTCCATCACGGTGATGCGGAGACAAGACTGATGCAGGGTGTAATCTGAAACAGAAGGGGATAAAAATCAACAAATAGGTATTGTGATTATCTTGGACTATCACTAATTTGTTAATCATATTCATTGTAAGGAAACTTGTTGATCGACGAGAACTGATATAGTACTACTGTAGTTAATTTCATTTGTACATCATTAGAATATGAGCAGGAGAGAAGAGGATTCCTGAGAAATACATAACCATTAACATTCATTTTCATAAATTAGCATTTTTGTTTCTCTGGTTTGCAGCTTCTGAAATGTTTATCTTTATGTTCTCTTATCTCTTCTCATGTGTTTATCTTTATCTTTATCCTGGACTCATCACTAACTCTGCTAACCAGTTCTTGACAACTTCGGAACTTCACACAAAATATCACAGACCCAAGAGTACATTTAGGGGTTTCAACTGCTTATGCAGATCTGTAATTGACTTTTATACATTTATTTATTTATTTATCTATTTCATCCCAGCATCAACCTATTACATCATGTCTCTAGCATTTACACGCTATGTAAGAGAGACAAGGTGGACAAGGGGGCACTAAAAGCATCAATAGGTGTACATACAGTGTTGTTTATTCTACTGGAGAGTTCTGAATTTATTGGTAAGTAAACCCACACATGAAATTTGCCAATGACTTGTATAACGAACGGATTAGTTGAAGATATGGGGCCGTGTCCTTTGAACGCCACGTCTAGAGATACGAAGGCCGTACACGAATCTGGAGTCAGTTTTTTGATGACTACAAATCTAAGCACTATGTATTTCGCTCTGCTTGCCTATTGAACAAACAGGAATAATCATACTTTCCCTCTCTGGTTGATGCTGACCCCGTGTCAAGAGTGCATGACCCCCTTAAACACACGATTGTTAGATTGACAAAAAAAATACACATATTTTTCTGCCGTCGAATCGCTTATTAGAGAGGCGGCAGAGATGGTCCCGAATAAGATTAATTTGGTTGAATTTCGGCAATGGTTATAGAAAGAAAAATCATAAGACACACTCCCATTCCTTATTTTATTTTATGGGTGGAGTAATTTTCTTACGTTATTTTTAACTTTGGAGACCATCATCACTCAGTGAGAGGGGAATTATAGTAATTTCCACTGGTTGTATACTTCAATAATAATACTTGTATAGAGAATTATAGGCTGTAAGAGTGGTTGAAATTCTAGTAGTAAAGAAACTGAGTCA
Organism: Chionoecetes opilio; assembly: GCA_016584305.1. Classification (NCBI taxonomy): domain Eukaryota; kingdom Metazoa; phylum Arthropoda; class Malacostraca; order Decapoda; family Majidae; genus Chionoecetes; species Chionoecetes opilio. The sequence continues at coordinate 98,431 of JACEEZ010001645.1, read as the reverse complement.
TAGTTCGTGTTCACCATATCAGAGTTCTTTGGACCGATACGACTGCCGTATCTCTAGCCATGGCGATCAAGGACCCAAGGTGAGCCGCGTATCTTATCTTAAGCCGCGGACTAATCAAAACATAGCGATGTGATAAACAGCAAGGGGGGGGTGGCAGTTATTGACATTTGGATAGCAACCGTTAAAACAGCTCTGATTTATTTCACTCACAAATGCTTCCCACCAAAGTTCGTCCCTCGCCCCACACACGAGCCACCTGGCTATGTTTACATCGCCTTGCGCGCACATGAGATGGCTGACCAATGCTATAACGCGCTGAGAACTCTGATAATATTAGTTTAGCATACGTATAGCAGTCTTATCATGTATACTTTCTTATGACACTCACGTATAGTACATGGGCGGTCAGTTTGAAACTAGGCTGTACTGAATTGCAGAGGCCTATTAAGAAAATTAATAACCCATTACAATAACGCGGCTCTATTATAATATACTATCTTGAAAAAAGTGTTATGTAAAATTATGTGTGTGGTGCTGAATGCAACACCCGTTATTCTCTCAACTCTTTCATCAAGCTGCTGTCGAGAGAGAGAGAGAGAGAGAGAGAGAGATTTTCTATTATCAGCTGAGATCAAAGCCAGCTCAAGATGTCAGAGTACTGAGATCGAGTAGACTTAAATTCTGTGGAGACGATCGAATATTGCTGTGGGATCACGCAAACTGGCAAGCAATGAAACATTACAACACATTATTGACTGGACATGAAAATACACTGGGGATGTGAATCACGATGATGCATCGCTCGAACACATCTGCTATCCCTTGCCTTCAAGGCTAAAAAATTACTATTATACGAAGGACGAAGGTACCACCTTTTTTTTTTTTTTTTTGCCGTCAAGAGAGTTTTTACTGTAACTCGCTACCGTAGATAACAGTTAAGTCGCCAGGACAACTTTTTTTTCTGTTTATAGACGTGTGGTGGCGTTAATACTTACATTTCTACATCCATGATTTCAGGAAAGTTAGAAGGGGCTATCTGGAGAGTCAGTGTCATTTTGTGTCTACATCTGTGTCATAGTATGGCTATAAATGAACAAATTACAAAAATATCTACAAAGTGGCTACCAACAGTAGAGTCGCCATCTAGTGTTTATTTACTGAGTGTCGTACCGCTGTCGTCGTCGCCCGAAATAAAAATGCGTAACGAAATTTGAAACCGTCTATACTTGCAGATACAAAGCATAAAACAACGCTGAAACAGGGTAGATTATACAGTCATGATATAAACTACTGTGTATCATCTTCAGTGGCACATACACAGCAATAGTGGGGCTATAATTCGTAATATTTGGCGCCTGGCGACTTCACTGCAGGTGGCGACTTTATTGTTATCTACGGTAAGTGAACATAAATTCAGAGAACGTCTACAACAGTGAGCTAGGTACATCTCTACGCAAAGCTGTCAAATCACGTTTGTCATAACATAATGGTAATTCATGTATGTAATAGATAAATTTAAGAAGACGGACCTCTCAGCTTGACAAGGCATTATATGAGTGACAGTGATCCTGTACTTCTCTATGGTGGAGGGGAAGGAGTGGCACCTTCCCCTCAGTACAAATTAAAGTATTCGAAGTACAAATGAAACTAACCTTCGGCGAAGGATTCAAAAGAGAACTCAAATCAATGAATTATTATAACTTAGCGGTCTGTCACTCATTGTATATAATATCTAAAATTTGAAAGCAGTAGGCTACGTGTGAAAAGGGGAAGAAAAGCAGGGTATGTCTATGGCGCAGCGCGTGACTGCTCTATGGTGGAGGGGAGGTACGTAGTGGCACCCAAAGCCATATGGTTTTGGTGGCACCAAGGTAAAGAAATGTATTTCTTTATTTCTACATTTCTTTACCTTGGGTCACGGGTGGCACCTTCCCCTACCGAGTCAGCAGTGCCACCCTCTACTATAGCTAATTCTCCCGTGGCCTTGAGCCGCCCGGGTGACGGCCCCTCCACCCTTATCTCCTTGCATTCATTCGATAGAGGACTGAGAGCTAGAGGGGAATAGTTCCATCAAGGTTCATTCAGGCTCAGCCAGCTAGTCATAGCTGCGCCGCAGGTCGGAGAGAGAGGACGGAAGGTGGTTGTGGCCAGGCGTAGGAAACTTAAATCACTTGTTTTAAGGTGAGTTTCGCTCATCTTCTTCGCCCACTTGCTCGCGATTATTGCATTAAGTCACACGCAGCGTGAAGACACCCTTAATTAACCTTGCATTCCTGCCCATTAACTTCTCATTTTCTTTCCGCGATACAATAAATAATAGCGTACCATCAGACGACAAATCAACTTGAAACGGGAAAGCATAAGTTGTACCTACATACCTAACAACTATAACGAGGCGATTCCCAGAGCAACTTCATGACACCTTATCTTGATTTCTTTAGTTTGTATACTCAGTTTATTAATTCTTTGCAGCAGCATGACAAAAACAGCAAGTGTTCATTTATGGCTGATAACATCCTCAGAAAGATTACCATCTTTTACGCTCGACATCAACACACAACCATCAATTTGCCTGTCAGGAGTTTTGTTTTTCTTTACCAGTGGAGTCATCTATATGTTTTTGAATCGAAGGAAGATATGTATACTTTATTTTTTACATGAGCGTCGATATGCAATAAAGTAAATTTATATACAGTCAACAACAATTATATGAACATATGTAGTCACATACGCGCAGCTCAATGCTTAATCTGTATAGGGACTTAATGGGACCCTTTTTTATTGATGAGCCTACAACCAAAGTCTTCAGTCAATGTTTTCCCTCTGTAATGAATGACTTATGGCTTAGAAACGGACAATGAAAAAGTCGCTTTAGTATGGAAACTTAGGAAGATGTAATGAAATGAGCTGACTTAATTAAAGTAATCATCCAGACCATTTCATCATTCCTGATTTAATGCAGTCAAAATATAGCCATTATCGAGTATATCAACAATATTTTGTCACTTTTTGCATCCAGTCACCCGTTTTTTAAATAATCCGCAATCAAAATCTGTAAATTCCCCGAGCTTCCAAAACGCTCCTGACGACAAGCAGACGATGCACCATGGCTCGGTGACGTCATCTGAGGTGACTTCCCAATCCCCCGATAATACAAATATATACACGTAAAATTAGAAATAAATATGGTACTTGAAGAATTTTGGGTTTTTCAGATTTTTTTTGTTTTTTTTGCGATATGGCATATTATACTTGCATCCTTTATGGGTGCAGCAAGAAAGCCGTGCCTTTCCAGAGAGCTTATCACCCGTTCCCGACCTATACGGCCACGATAAATGTGTGGAGAAGGTGTGCGCGCCGGGGGAGGCAGGCTGTGTGAAGCAGATTGTCGCCTCTCAGTGACGTCATCAGCAAGTTTCGCGTCACGGCTGGAATGGGGCTGTTTTTTTTCTCGCGCTTTTTACAAAAGTCATGTTTTGGGGAAAATAAGGCGTGGAATTGAATTACTTTTTGTGGATTAGATGTTTTGAATGAACATTCAACATTATTATGCAAATAAAAAATGGGACTGGACGATTACTTTAACATATGTCGCCCTCGAGGTGGAACTCAACACATATCGTCCTCTCAAGACCCGCTGGCCTAGATTTTGAAGGCCGAGCTGGAATCAGAGAAAGATACACTGAATGAAAAGCTTTGTGCAGTAAAAAAGAAGAAGATAATAACAATAATAATAATGATATAAATTTTATATATATATATATATATATATATATATATATATATATATATATATATATATATATATATATATTAGTGTTGGATCGAATAACCGCAACCGCACTATACAACCGTACACAAATTCACAACCGCAACCGCATTTCTGGAAGTCTTCACAGCCGCAACTGCAGCCGCAACCGCCGTTCCATATGTGCGGTTGCGTTTGTGAAAGCTTTGTATAGATAGTATGCACGTGACGTCATGATCAAGTGATAAACAATAACAAAGCGACTCTGGCCGTGAGGCTTGCCGAGGAACCCGGGGAGCATATTCCCTGTGCGAGTATGTGGTTTCCTAGTGAAGACGCTTGGCTGTTGCTCTGAAACTAACCATAGGGTTTTCTCAAAAATACCCTCGTTGTCATTCCCACACAAAGTTACTTCCATTTTCCTCGGAAATCTAACACCCTAACCGTAACCTAACGAAACCTAACCTGACGTGTTCAAGAGTAAACGCGACATACTGTCCCAGAAAACGGGAATATGCACCCGGGGAAAAAGTGTACTACCATAGTAACTTACCCCCTACCAAATACATTTATGGTAATACTACACTTTGTGCATAATATAGTTTTAATAAATTTGCCCTATTCTTTCATAATAGCTATATAAGTTTAGAATATACTTCATTGTTGACAGTAGGGAGGGTGGGGATAAAAGTAACACGGGGATAATTGTAACACCGAGCGATTAAAATCGCGAAGTGGTTTTGTGACGAAGCAAAGCATACTGACGCATGCGCAATCCTTCATTTTGTTTTCCTCCTGATTTTGAAAGCTGTACGAATCGTCCGTCTGCGCTGAGAAAACCGGTGGAATCTGTTTCTGATACATGTGAGTAACAAAAACACGTCTTTGTTTTCTTCTTCCTCATCCAAGGTTTAACATGATTGATCTAAACAAGCTACAGGGGTGGGAGCTTTGATATTCCGTCTACTGTGATATTGTGGTTGCCAAACACATTGTTGGTCGACAAGGGAGGGAATGAAAGCAAAATTCACTCAGTAGGGTTGGGGATAGTTGTAACACCTGAATCGGGGATGGTTGTAACACTGTTACAACTATCCCTCTGGGACATAAGAAGATGAAACAATGTGTTTTAAGGCTCTGTGTCTGTTTTATGGCTTTGTTTACTCATGATAAGGCATTGGAATCTCTGTAGCTAGATTTAGGAGGTGGTCTTGTTGAAATGTTGAAATTGTTGAGAAACTCCTACATATGTGACAACTGCTTGTCTGACTAAGTGTTTTTTTTTCTTTGATTTACAGTGTTTACAGACTGTGTTACAGACCAGATTCAATAGACTTTTGTGCTTTTTAAAAATACTTATTTTGTGGCAAATTACCATCTTGTTACATTCATCCCCAGCCTCTATTACAACCATCCCACCTATGGGGATAATTGCAACACTCTTCAAAAATGTGAAAAATGGCCATAACATTGTAAGCATGCTATTTTGTCCCAAACTGCCCTTATCATACAGTAGCTATCATATTTGCTTTCATTCACAAGTGTCAGAACTTTCATACAGGGCAGAATGCAACATTTATCACATTTTTTTTAAAAAGTGTTACTTTTATCCCCATCCTCCCCTACATACATATAATTTACCGCTATTTTTGTGTTGCAAAACTTGTGTTCAACATATGGTATTTAGTATATATTATGTACCAAGTGTGGCTAAATTGCACCATAACGTAATATTCCAGTTAATAATTACGCATTTTTCCTAGTATATGATATAACTGCAACCGCAACCGCGGTTGTCATAAGTCTGATAACCGCAACCGCAACCGCAACCGCGGTTGTGAAAAACCGACCACTCGATCCATCACTAATATATATATGCTTAAATAATGTAGTATACGTAGTGTCCACCCACAGTCCTCGAGGTATGTGTGGCAGACACGTAGTTCCGGTCCGGAATGTATTGTAATCCCTCGCTTTCACTCCTCACTCAGGCCTCCAGTCTGCTGAAGGCAGATCTTACCACCGCGGCGTGATGGGCGTGGAGACGTGGCTGCTGGTGGCGACGGTGGTGGTGCTGGCGTGGATGTACTCCAGGTGGCGCCACAGCTACTGGTCCTCGAGGGGGGTGCCTTCGCCCTCTGCCCTGCCCTTCATCGGACACTTTCACAAGGAATACTTCATAGACACCAAAACTGTGGATTTCTATAAAGAGGTAATCTTTATGATTTGGAGTACCTACTTAACATAAAAGTAAAGAAGCTCAATTTTGTTGTGTAAAGCTGTATTTGATATGAAGGAGTCCTCGGTTGCGACTGTGCTCTCAAGGGATGTAAGATAAGTATGATCTTCAAACGAGTATGTCGATGAGAGGCGCCAGCTGAAAGGAAGTGAATGGACCAGTTTCCTCTACTTGAGGCAGTGAACGATAGAAAATATTCAAGCCTCCTAAGATAGAGCAGTGAAGGTGAATTTTTAGTCTGAGCGGTATTTTTGACGATACAGACAATCTATAAGTTCAGAAAAATTCGTTCGCACAAAAACGATTGTCACCATGTTGTGACGTCATACACTCGGCCTCTGCTACAGACCCCCTCCCGTAGCGAGGCAGGGGGTCAGGGATTCATTTAACCAATACAACAGCAGCACACTGAATGGTTTGTTGGAGCTTGGTGCATCCCTACCATCGTATGATGGCCATTTAACCTCCTTTACTGTACTTTTAAGATTTAAACTAGATTTTACAAGGAAGAAGTGAAAAGACAGAGGTCAGTGGAGACTTCTGACATTATAATTCTATATAGAGAGCTCAAAGGAGAAAACATTGAAATATATATGGGCAGATTGAAAAATAATCTCACAGAACAGAGACATAGTATTGAGCTTTGCAGAGATCAAGTTCATTTTCCCAAACTTTCAGGAAACCTATAAAGTAATCGTCCAGACCATTTCATCATTCCTGATATAATACAGTCAAAATATAGCCATTATCGAATATATCAACAATATGTTGTCACTTTTTGTATCCAGTCGGCTTTTTTAAATAATCCGCAATAAAAGTCTGCAAATTCCCCGAACTTCAAAAACGCTCCTGACGACTCGCAGACGACGCACCATGGCTCGATAACGTCACAAAAGACAGTCCCTCCCCCCCGCGTTAACCCAGGAACACAGAAATATATATAGTACATGAAGAATTTTGGGTGTTTCTGATATATATATTTTTTTTTCTTCGATATGGCATAATTTGCATCCTTTATGGGTGCAGCAAAAAAAATAGTGCCTTTCCAGAGAGCTTAGCACCCGTTTAAGACCGATACGGCCACGATAAATGTGTGGACAGTGTGGAGATGGTTTGTGCGTCGGGGGAAGGCAGGTTGTGTGATGCAGATTGTCGCCCTCCCATGGCGTCATCAGCAAGTTTCGCGCAGCGACTGGAACGGGACTGATTTTTCCCCCGCGTTTTTTTTTTACAAAAGTAGTGTTTTACGGAATAGGGCGTGGAAATGATTTTTTTTTTGTGGATTAGGTGTTTGAATGAACATTCAACATACTTATGCAAAGAAAGAAATGGGTCTGGACGATTACTTTAAGTATTTATGAAGTGTGCGCGACTATCTTCAGCTACATTGTGAACTCCTTCTTTTCAGAATTACACCAAGTATTACAAGTCACAAATGTGCGGCTTGTATGATTTCTTCAGTCCTGTATTGGTGATATGGGACCCAGAAATGCTGAAGCATGTCTTTGTGAAGGATTTTGACCACTTCGGTGACCTTAGAGACTTCAACCTGAAGACTGGCCATGAAAGGGACGAAATGGTATCGGAGATGTTGAGCCTCAAGACCGGCGCGGAGTGGAAGAATCTGCGGGCCATCATGACGCCCACCTTCACCTCAGGCAAGATCAAAAGCATGTTCCCTCTGGTGTGCGACAAGGCCGATGCTCTCGTCAAGTTCTCGATGAAAGAGGCGGCAGAAAACCCTCAAGTAGATATGACAAAAAACTTTGGACGATTCACGTTGGACACAATTGCCTCTTGTGCCTTTGGCATTGAGTGTAACTCTCTGGTGGATCAAAATAATGTGTTTATTAACAATGTAGATGCGTTCTTCAAGATATCGACAGCGACTTTGATAAAAACTGTATTCTTCAGGTTTATGCCAAGGCTCTTCAGTTTACTTGGCCTAAGTATAAATCCTTCTGCTGGAGACTTTTTCATAGATATGACAAAGCAGACTATAGCGGCACGGAAGGCAGGGAAGAGACGCGGAGACTTTTTGGACCTGCTGCTGGAGGCAGGCGGCAAATCCGACAGTACCAACGAGAAACAAGGTAAGTCTCATGCATGTGCAGTTATTGTTGACAGCTTAGTGGGGAAGGTGTATGTATTTCCTTAAAATAGGTATAAGATGAATCATAATTGTCTTAAAGTAGCTTTTGGACAATTACTTTTTTCGCTGCAGAGCTGAGTGACCAGTGTTTAGTGGCGCAAAGCGTAATGTTCCTCATCGCTGGATACCAAACCACGGCCTCCTTGCTCTCCTTCTCCTCCTTCCTGCTGGCCAAGAACAAGGACCAGCAGCACCGCCTCCGGGACGAGCTGCGGCAGATGGTGGCGGAGCACGGCGACATCACCTACCAGGCCATCATGGAGGCCACGCTGCTCGACGCCTGCCTCCAGGGTGACGAATGAATAGATTTTCCATTTACGTTTTCAAATTGAGAAATATTATACAATATTATATAAGCCATCAGGTTCATGACATGGTCAGAATTGTGGGTTAATGGCAAGCCGAAACCTATCATTAAATATCTCACACACACACACACACACACGCATATATATATATATATATATATATATATATATATATATATATATATATATATATATATATATATATATATATATATATATATATATATATATATATTATATATATATATATATATATATATATATATATATATATATATATATATATATATATATATATATATACTCTTTCTTTTCAGAGAGTCTCCGACTGTATTCTCCTGCCGTTGTTACCGAGCGTTCCTGCACCAAGACCTATAGGTACGCAAGTTAAGCTAACACACATTACTATAACACATTATAGTGGGGATAAGGCTGCTTAAACTATCTGGTATGTTTATACTTCGTCTGCCTCGCCTGGGTTCTTCTTGGACCTCCAGCGCCTGTCAAACACGTCATCACAGACTTTTACTTTCGAGTACTATATATAAGACAGTTTGAATGCCAATTCTCACTCTGACACATTTCATTTTTTTACCAACCACCACACTAATCAGGGTCCAATTCTCGGCTGACACAGCTTACGTAACATTAACGATTTTTTTTTTATTTCCGACCATCAATGAAGTTTCTGGACAGAAAGTGATTCAGAGGTAGAGTACATGCAGCCACTGACATGTAGATGGGGATGGATTGGATGATTGAGAAATGATGGGTGTGTTGCCACCAGTTTACTGGCCAATCACCCGCCACTTCATAGAGGGATGTAAGAAAAAGAACACTTATTTTGATTTCTCTCGCCACGCTACCTCATGAAGACTAAAATATTGACTTAGAAAATAAATTCTAAGTCACAACATATTCAAGAACAGAATACAGAATATAATGTTAAGTAAGTGAGGAAATGTAAATGTGTTTCTGTCCAGGTTGCCCGGCACTGACCTGACCATCCAGCCCGGAGACCAGGTGCAGGTGCCTATCTGGAGCCTCCACCACGACCCTCGGTACTGGCCAGACCCCGAGGCCTTCATCCCGGACCGCTTCCTGCCCGAGAACAAAGGCAACATCCACCCCTTCACCCACATACCCTTCGGGATGGGACCCAGGAACTGTATAGGTAAGTGTTCCCTCTTACTCTCTCTATCCTCATTTTTAATCCAAAGCTGGCTGTTGCGTATATGTACGCAACGACATCACTTGTTCTCGTGCCCACAGTCTTGAATCTTCAGAATTTTTTACCGTCTAGCTTCGACTTCAATGTCACTCTCTTACTAAATTAATCTGTGCTGTACATCTCTCACATAACTCCTCAGACTATGTAAAATTCTTTGACTATTTAACATCCAAAGTGGAGCACATCTCATCTCATTTTCCTTTTGCGGAAATCAGAAATTCTTGGGGATTTCAATGTTCACCACCAGCATTGGCTATCATCTTTCATTGACCAACCTGGTGAAAAAGCCCACAACTTTTCTATCCTCCAAGACCTAGAGCAGCTGGTGCAGCACCCTACCCGTATTCCTGACCGCCTTGGAGACACGTCCAAAATTATTGACCTTTTCCTAACTTCTAATTAACGCTTCTACTTACTCTTCTGTTGAACTATCATCTCCGTTGGGCTCCTCCGATCACTATCTAATTTCTGTAACCTCTCCTATTGCTCCGGTGCTGCCTCGGGATCCACCGAAGCGGAGGTGCTTCTGGCATTTCAACTAAGCTGAGTGGGAGGACCTAAGGCAGTACTTTTGATTTTCCATGGAATGATTATTGTTTCCATGTTAGAGACCCATCTCTTTGTGCAGAGTGCATAACTGAGGTCATTGTCTCTGGCATGGAGGCGTACAATCAACACACTTTCTCTAATCCTAAAGCCTGTCAAACTTTGTTTAACTCTGCTTGTTCTCATGCTGTCCAAGATAAAGAGGCGGCTAACAGACGGTACCGTAACCATCCATCTCCTAAGCTCATGCCCTCTATATTTCTGCCCGTAATCATTCCATATCTTTTCTTTAACTTACCCAAAACTCCTTCTTTCATAGAAAATGTCAAAATATTTCTGAATCAAACTCCTCTCGTGACTTCTGGCATCGAGCTAAAAACATCTCTAACAATTTTTCTTCTTCATCTTTCCCTTCTATGCTTCTTCCGGATGGCTCCACAACTGTCTCATATATTTCTAAAGCTGAACTGTTTGCTCAAACCTTTGCTAAAAATTCCACTCTGATTCTGCCTGCTCGGGTGGCCATGGTGGTTTGGCAAAAGTTGCGACACAGTTTTGTGGAACACCGGGAAGTAATGTCTTTCTTTTGGTGTTTACAGCCATGCGGTTTGCTCTAATGGAGGCCAAGGTGGCCCTGGCCAAACTGCTGCTGAAGGCGGAGCTGGAGGTGGCGCCAGGGCACGAGGAGTTGACCTTGGAGTCAGCTTCTGGCTTACTGCTTTCCAAGGACGGCGTGATGCTGGTGCTGACACCAGTCAATGAGTGAAGAAGTACTACTTTCCTGCGCCGCATTGTTGTTGTTGCGGCATCCACGCGCGCCAGCGTAAACACTGCCGTCGGGCGTCGCCTCCTAACAATCCAATCTATTTGTGTGCTGTGTCTTCTATTTCACGACACCGTCTCAAAAATATCCATACTAAACATTTGTCTGCGTTAATAAAACACCGTATTAAACAACCCATTGTGCTCTCTTGCTCCTCATTAACCTAAAGGAAAGAATATATTTCTTAAGGAAATTTCTTATTTCTTATTTCACATAGAGAAAAATCCCTTTTGTGCGACACACACACACACACACACACACACACACACACACACACACACACACACACACACACAAACACAAGCAAATTTAGTTTAAAGACACGTATTAAAAGACTGGACATAACAAGTTTGACTCATACTATAAAGATACAATGAAGAACAATCACTCCAAGCACACTGTCCAATCACCTGCTGCCACTAAGGTATATATATATATATATATATATATCGCTACACATGACAAAATTATGCTTATTACGTCACGCACCTCGAGGATAAGCGGTCGTTTTCTCTCAATGCATACCAAGCAGGTTAATTTTTTTGTGGGACGGTGAAGGTGCGGAGACAGCGGTTGGTGAGACGTTGGTGATATGACAATGGTAGTGGCACAGGTGATAGGAAGACGACAGGGAAAGCATCTCACAGGTGGTATGCCGGCAGAGAAGAGCACATCGCCACATCTATGGCTCCCCTCTAGCCTTCGCTCGTGAGGGGCAATGCCATGGGGCTAATATCTCCTCTCACTAGGGATGAAAAATCTTTGTTGCATGTTGAAAAAAATCGTACTCATCGTGGATTTGTCGATCTCGAGGTGGAAGTAAGAGATACGTAAATGTAGGAGTCTCTTTAGACTATACTGTGACTACAACCATAAGACTGGCTTTTTGAACGAATTCAGGCAGGCAGTGAGTGATTTGTCTGCGAATATCAAGTACATTATGCGTGCAAGGGATGATAATGTAATTCCATAGAGGTGGCGCCAACAGATAACAGAACAGAGAAGGGAATGAAGAGGAGCAGGAAGAGGTCAAAGAGGAGGAAGAATGAACGCAGTGATGAAGTAAACGAGGCGGACGTCATCAATATTATCAGGTTACACCGTTGCATGTTGGGAATGGTAACTGAATCAAAAGCAATATGCCTTACCCGTCTTTGCCTATGCATGCTAGCGTGTGGCGACATATATGGGAATCATCTGTAAGGGTTACGCTGATTATAAAGTACAACAAAAGAAGACATTCCTGTTCATTAGCAAAGGACTGAAGGAATATGAGGTATAATTAAGGACCTGCACGGGACACGCATAATGAAAGCCGAGAGAGAGAGAGAGAGAGAGAGAGAGAGAGAGAGAGAGAGAGAGAGAGAGAGAGAGAGAGAGAGAGAGAGAGAGAGAGAGAGAGAGAGAGAGAGAGAGAGAGAGAGAGAGAGAGAGAGAGAGAGAGAGAGAGAGAGAGAGAAGAGAGAAGAGAGAGAGAGAGGAGAGAGAGAGAGAGAAGAGAGGTGAAAATAATAATGATGTCTATCATCAGACTATCACAGGGTCGTGTACATATTTGTGAAAAACCTATAAAAGAGAGAAAAACAATCCCAAGAATGAAATATGTTAAGACAAACCGAACCGTAGAAAAAAATGGATAAGAAAGAATAGAGGAGATATGTAAAGCACTCACACAAAGATAAGAAAAAGATAGAAAATATCAAAGAACAGAAAGAGGAAGGGAGCAACAGCCTAAACAATACGAGTGTTGAGCAAATAATTATTCTTACATAAGCCGTGCAGAGTTACCATGTTGCAGGAAAACTAAAAGATATATATTTCTTTTACAAACCCTCATTCCATAATATATCACCATCAAGTTGTAGCTGTATTTTAAGACGAATACCTAGAATGATCTCTGTTACAATTTCAACCAGTCAGTGTGGTAAACTATGCATTAATTCAAGAGTTACGTAGTTATTTAGACGCCACTCGAAGGCCCTCACCCCGCAGTAAACCGAGACCACCGAGAGACATCTCGGTGGCCACGAGTAAACGCCCTCTGTTCCCGTCCCTTGAGTGGTAGCTTTGCAGGCTTTCAGGTCACGGCGACATTGTAACGTACAGTGTCACCGTTACTCAGCACTCTGCTCTTTCTTCCTCTTGCGTCATATGGAACCACCAAAGTCATCGTGTTGGGTTACATAACACAGCATGAGGCAACGTCTGTTTGGTTACGCGGCGTTTTTCTCACGGCTCAAAACTAGCACTTCTCTAAAACGCTCGTTTATGTTATTAAACATTTTTTTGTATTACTATTACAATTACTATTAACTAGATCTATTATCATTATTATTGTCAAGAGTGAGAAAATTTTAAATTTCAAACACCTCGCGAGTTGTGGTTCAAAACTAAAATGGAAAGAAAAATATATCTTAATATGATGAAGTACAAATGGTTTCTTGATATGGTAAAGGACTAATTACCGCACTGCAGAAATTGTTGATGTGTGTGTGTGGTGTGTTAAGGTAGGAGTGATATCACCCTGGCCGCTGGTAGCCTACCACTTACGGGCAGGATCTGAGGGCATTTACTGCAGGGTGAAGGCTGCAGCTACCACACGCAGGATAAGATAAGATATTTTGATCCTATCTAGACACTTTGCAAATACCAACTACAAGGTTATTGACTATACAAAGCGCCACCACGCCAGGACGAACTTGGTGGGCTCGAACCGCTGACCGAATGCGCAGGGACGCTGCACACGCGAGCCCGTAGCTCTACCAACCAGGCCACCCTGACGGGTTACCGCACACAGGAAGTCACTAATATAACGTACTTCCAGGCGAATCGCTATATCTCACACAAGCTCGCCCTGCGTCAGTGTCACCTCAGACCAATGAGTCAGACGCGTGTGATACATTCTCGCCCGCTGACACACCATCACGCGCAGTGGCGTACCCAGAAAATTGAAAAGGAGGGGGCCAAAATATATATATATATATATATATATATATATATATATATATATATATATATATATATATATATATATATATATATATATATATATATATATATATATCATAGACCACTGTAGATATACGTAGTGGTTTGTGATATATATATATATATATATATATATATATATATATATATATATATATATATATATATATATATATATATATATATATTTATTATAATAAATATATTTTAGTATTATTTATTTTTTGCAAAGGGGGGGCATGGCCGCATGCACCCCCCCCCCCCCCTCGGTACGCCACTGATCACGCGACATACTGATGCACAACACTTTCAGCGAGGTCAGCGAGGCGTGTCACCTGTGGGCATGACCAGGAAATGCATGATTAACCACAACAGCGCTACTTGCATGAAAATGCGACAACAAAGAAATGGTTCTCGTGAACATACTGTTCTCATTGTAAGTAGTGGTGGTAGTAGTCTGAGACTCACTGTGAAAATGATAGGGTGTCTACTTTTATTGAGGCGGTGCACTACCCGGTTGCATATTCGCCAACTGTGCACCACTCCGGCACTCCGATTCAAGTGTGAGGAGTTTTGAGGAGATTTAAGGTAGACCCAAAGACTACTCTATATACTACCTTTTTATTTCCGACCATCAATGAAGTTTCTGGACAGAAAGTGATTCAGAGGTAGAGTACATGCAGCCACTGACATGTAGATGGGGATGGATTGGATGATTGAGAAATGATGGGTGTGTTGCCACCAGTTTACTGGCCAATCACCCGCCACTTCATAGAGGGATGTAAGAAAAAGAACACTTATTTTGATTTCTCTCGCCACGCTACCTCATGAAGACTAAAATATTGACTTAGAAAATAAATTCTAAGTCACAACATATTCAAGAACAGAATACAGAATATAATGTTAAGTAAGTGAGGAAATGTAAATGTGTTTCTGTCCAGGTTGCCCGGCACTGACCTGACCATCCAGCCCGGAGACCAGGTGCAGGTGCCTATCTGGAGCCTCCACCACGACCCTCGGTACTGGCCAGACCCCGAGGCCTTCATCCCGGACCGCTTCCTGCCCGAGAACAAAGGCAACATCCACCCCTTCACCCACATACCCTTCGGGATGGGACCCAGGAACTGTATAGGTAAGTGTTCCCTCTTACTCTCTCTATCCTCATTTTTAATCCAAAGCTGGCTGTTGCGTATATGTACGCAACGACATCACTTGTTCTCGTGCCCACAGTCTTGAATCTTCAGAATTTTTTACCGTCTAGCTTCGACTTCAATGTCACTCTCTTACTAAATTAATCTGTGCTGTACATCTCTCACATAACTCCTCAGACTATGTAAAATTCTTTGACTATTTAACATCCAAAGTGGAGCACATCTCATCTCATTTTCCTTTTGCGGAAATCAGAAATTCTTGGGGATTTCAATGTTCACCACCAGCATTGGCTATCATCTTTCATTGACCAACCTGGTGAAAAAGCCCACAACTTTTCTATCCTCCAAGACCTAGAGCAGCTGGTGCAGCACCCTACCCGTATTCCTGACCGCCTTGGAGACACGTCCAAAATTATTGACCTTTTCCTAACTTCTAATTAACGCTTCTACTTACTCTTCTGTTGAACTATCATCTCCGTTGGGCTCCTCCGATCACTATCTAATTTCTGTAACCTCTCCTATTGCTCCGGTGCTGCCTCGGGATCCACCGAAGCGGAGGTGCTTCTGGCATTTCAACTAAGCTGAGTGGGAGGACCTAAGGCAGTACTTTTGATTTTCCATGGAATGATTATTGTTTCCATGTTAGAGACCCATCTCTTTGTGCAGAGTGCATAACTGAGGTCATTGTCTCTGGCATGGAGGCGTACAATCAACACACTTTCTCTAATCCTAAAGCCTGTCAAACTTTGTTTAACTCTGCTTGTTCTCATGCTGTCCAAGATAAAGAGGCGGCTAACAGACGGTACCGTAACCATCCATCTCCTAAGCTCATGCCCTCTATATTTCTGCCCGTAATCATTCCATATCTTTTCTTTAACTTACCCAAAACTCCTTCTTTCATAGAAAATGTCAAAATATTTCTGAATCAAACTCCTCTCGTGACTTCTGGCATCGAGCTAAAAACATCTCTAACAATTTTTCTTCTTCATCTTTCCCTTCTATGCTTCTTCCGGATGGCTCCACAACTGTCTCATATATTTCTAAAGCTGAACTGTTTGCTCAAACCTTTGCTAAAAATTCCACTCTGATTCTGCCTGCTCGGGTGGCCATGGTGGTTTGGCAAAAGTTGCGACACAGTTTTGTGGAACACCGGGAAGTAATGTCTTTCTTTTGGTGTTTACAGCCATGCGGTTTGCTCTAATGGAGGCCAAGGTGGCCCTGGCCAAACTGCTGCTGAAGGCGGAGCTGGAGGTGGCGCCAGGGCACGAGGAGTTGACCTTGGAGTCAGCTTCTGGCTTACTGCTTTCCAAGGACGGCGTGATGCTGGTGCTGACACCAGTCAATGAGTGAAGAAGTACTACTTTCCTGCGCCGCATTGTTGTTGTTGCGGCATCCACGCGCGCCAGCGTAAACACTGCCGTCGGGCGTCGCCTCCTAACAATCCAATCTATTTGTGTGCTGTGTCTTCTATTTCACGACACCGTCTCAAAAATATCCATACTAAACATTTGTCTGCGTTAATAAAACACCGTATTAAACAACCCATTGTGCTCTCTTGCTCCTCATTAACCTAAAGGAAAGAATATATTTCTTAAGGAAATTTCTTATTTCTTATTTCACATAGAGAAAAATCCCTTTTGTGCGACACACACACACACACACACACACACACACACACACACACACACACACACAAACACAAGCAAATTTAGTTTAAAGACACGTATTAAAAGACTGGACATAACAAGTTTGACTCATACTATAAAGATACAATGAAGAACAATCACTCCAAGCACACTGTCCAATCACCTGCTGCCACTAAGGTATATATATATATATATATATATATCGCTACACATGACAAAATTATGCTTATTACGTCACGCACCTCGAGGATAAGCGGTCGTTTTCTCTCAATGCATACCAAGCAGGTTAATTTTTTTGTGGGACGGTGAAGGTGCGGAGACAGCGGTTGGTGAGACGTTGGTGATATGACAATGGTAGTGGCACAGGTGATAGGAAGACGACAGGGAAAGCATCTCACAGGTGGTATGCCGGCAGAGAAGAGCACATCGCCACATCTATGGCTCCCCTCTAGCCTTCGCTCGTGAGGGGCAATGCCATGGGGCTAATATCTCCTCTCACTAGGGATGAAAAATCTTTGTTGCATGTTGAAAAAAATCGTACTCATCGTGGATTTGTCGATCTCGAGGTGGAAGTAAGAGATACGTAAATGTAGGAGTCTCTTTAGACTATACTGTGACTACAACCATAAGACTGGCTTTTTGAACGAATTCAGGCAGGCAGTGAGTGATTTGTCTGCGAATATCAAGTACATTATGCGTGCAAGGGATGATAATGTAATTCCATAGAGGTGGCGCCAACAGATAACAGAACAGAGAAGGGAATGAAGAGGAGCAGGAAGAGGTCAAAGAGGAGGAAGAATGAACGCAGTGATGAAGTAAACGAGGCGGACGTCATCAATATTATCAGGTTACACCGTTGCATGTTGGGAATGGTAACTGAATCAAAAGCAATATGCCTTACCCGTCTTTGCCTATGCATGCTAGCGTGTGGCGACATATATGGGAATCATCTGTAAGGGTTACGCTGATTATAAAGACAACAAAAGAAGACATTCCTGTTCATTAGCAAAGGATGAGGAATGAGGATAATAGATGAGGAGAGAAGAGGAGAGAGAGAGAAGGAGAAGGAGAGACGATGAGAAGAGAAGAGAGAGAGAGAGAGAGGAAGAGAGAGAGAGAGAGAGAGAGAGAGAGAGAGAGAGAGAGAGAGAGAGAGAAGAAGAGAGAGAGAGAAGAGAGAGAGAGAGAGAGAGAGAGAGAGAGAGAGAGAGAGAGAGAGAGAGAGAGAGAGGTGAAAATAATAATGATGTCTATCATCAGACTATCACATGGGTCGTGTACATATTTGTGAAAAACCTATAAAAGAGAGAAAAACAATCCCAAGAATGAAATATGTTAAGACAAACCGAACCGTAGAAAAAAATGGATAAGAAAGAATAGAGGAGATATGTAAAGCACTCACACAAAGATAAGAAAAAGATAGAAAATATCAAAGAACAGAAAGAGGAAGGGAGCAACAGCCTAAACAATACGAGTGTTGAGCAAATAATTATTCTTACATAAGCCGTGCAGAGTTACCATGTTGCAGGAAAACTAAAAGATATATATTTCTTTTACAAACCCTCATTCCATAATATATCACCATCAAGTTGTAGCTGTATTTTAAGACGAATACCTAGAATGATCTCTGTTACAATTTCAACCAGTCAGTGTGGTAAACTATGCATTAATTCAAGAGTTACGTAGTTATTTAGACGCCACTCGAAGGCCCTCACCCCGCAGTAAACCGAGACCACCGAGAGACATCTCGGTGGCCACGAGTAAACGCCCTCTGTTCCCGTCCCTTGAGTGGTAGCTTTGCAGGCTTTCAGGTCACGGCGACATTGTAACGTACAGTGTCACCGTTACTCAGCACTCTGCTCTTTCTTCCTCTTGCGTCATATGGAACCACCAAAGTCATCGTGTTGGGTTACATAACACAGCATGAGGCAACGTCTGTTTGGTTACGCGGCGTTTTTCTCACGGCTCAAAACTAGCACTTCTCTAAAACGCTCGTTTATGTTATTAAACATTTTTTTGTATTACTATTACAATTACTATTAACTAGATCTATTATCATTATTATTGTCAAGAGTGAGAAAATTTTAAATTTCAAACACCTCGCGAGTTGTGGTTCAAAACTAAAATGGAAAGAAAAATATATCTTAATATGATGAAGTACAAATGGTTTCTTGACATGGTAAAGGACTAATTACCGCACTGCAGAAATTGTTGATGTGTGTGTGTGGTGTGTTAAGGTAGGAGTGATATCACCCTGGCCGCTGGTAGCCTACCACTTACGGGCAGGATCTGAGGGCATTTACTGCAGGGTGAAGGCTGCAGCTACCACACGCAGGATAAGATAAGATATTTTGATCCTATCTAGACACTTTGCAAATACCAACTACAAGGTTATTGACTATACAAAGCGCCACCACGCCAGGACGAACTTGGTGGGCTCGAACCGCTGACCGAATGCGCAGGGACGCTGCACACGCGAGCCCGTAGCTCTACCAACCAGGCCACCCTGACGGGTTACCGCACACAGGAAGTCACTAATATAACGTACTTCCAGGCGAATCGCTATATCTCACACAAGCTCGCCCTGCGTCAGTAGTGTCACCTCAGACCAATGAGTCAGACGCGTGTGATACATTCTCGCCCGCTGACACACCATCACGCGCAGTGGCGTACCCAGAAAATTGAAAAGGAGGGGGCCAAAATAATATATATATATATATATATATATATATATATATATATATATATATATATATATATATATATATATATATATATATATTATATATATATCATAGACCACTGTAGATATACGTAGTGGTTTGTGATATATATATATATATATATATATATATATATATATATATATATATATATATATTTATTTATAATAAATATATTTTAGTATTATTTATTTTTTGCAAAGGGGGGGGGCATGGCCGCATGCACCCCCCCCCCTCGGTACGCCAGTGATCACGCGACATACTGATGCACAACACTTTCAGCGAGGTCAGCGAGGCGTGTCACCTGTGGGCATGACCAGGAAATGCATGATTAACCACAACAGCGCTACTTGCATGAAAATGCGACAACAAAGAAATGGTTCTCGTGAACATACTGTTCTCATTGTAAGTAGTGGTGGTAGTAGTCTGAGACTCACTGTGAAAATGATAGGGTGTCTACTTTTATTGAGGCGGTGCACT
Organism: Chionoecetes opilio; assembly: GCA_016584305.1. NCBI lineage: Eukaryota > Metazoa > Arthropoda > Malacostraca > Decapoda > Majidae > Chionoecetes > Chionoecetes opilio. The sequence continues at coordinate 78,396 of JACEEZ010001645.1, read as the reverse complement.
ACCCGGTTGCATATTCGCCAACTGTGCACCACTCCGGCACTCCGATTCAAGTGTGAGGAGTTTTGAGGAGATTTAAGGTAGACCCAAAGACTACTCTATACATATACACATGTACATATATACTCTATACATATATACATGTACATAATTATACTCTATAGGCTACGTATAGAGTAGTCTTTGGTAGACCCAAAGAAAACGCGCGCGCAGCAACACACCGTATGGTGGAAGAAACTTGCTATTACTCTGTCCTACGTAAAGGCCTCTTCCATTTGCGACATTTCAAGAACCAGTTCACGGAACCCAAGAGTTCAGGCGTTCCATTTGCGCACGAAAACCTGGGTTCGAGGCAAAGCGCGTAGTGACTCAGCAAAACCCGTGAACTTTTTCTACTCACATTGAGAGGTGGGTAGCTTGGGTAGAGTTTTCAGTTCATAACAAACAATGGTCGCCTTGGGCCCTATTTCTCTTATCGTGAAGGGTTTTCCGCATGCACGAGTCGGAGAGGATGTCAGACGGCATAAAAGAGGCATACATGGCTGGTGGAAGCCATGCCTTCCCGCGATCTTAAACTTGATATGATCCCTTCACATAGCAGCTAGCTGAGTTATATCTCTCTCTCTTGTTATCTCTCTCTCGTTATCTCTCTCTCTCTCGTTATCTCTCTCTCTCGGTATCTCTCTCTCGTTATCTCTCTCTCTCGTTATCTCTCTCTCTATCTCGTTATCTCTCTCTCTCTCTCGTTATCTCTCTCTCTCTCTCGTTCTCTCTCTCTCTCTCTCTCTCTCGTTATCTCTCTCTCTCTCTCTCTTAAATTGCCTCGCCAGCTGAGTATGTTTGTAAACAAAAAACGGGGTTTTTGCGTTCCATTTGTGACACGCGAACCCAACCCTGAACCCAGAACCCAACCCTGAACTGAAAGAACTGGTTCATGCAACTTGGGCACAAATGGAAGAGGCCTTAAGTATAGCCTGGGTTCTTATATGTTTATTTGTTGTAATTTACATATATTGTTAAGATAATAGCAGCAAACGGGCGCAAAAGGCGTAAAAGATGTTTACGGGGATGAATAAGTTGAGAACGGCTCAAAAAGAGATTTCATAACCATATATCGAAAAACTAAGTCCATATTCGTGATCAGCACGTACGAAAGCCAAAAGAAACCAAGTGTCATAAAAATCTGGTGAAAAAAAAAATTGCCCAAATTTTGAATCCTTGGAAAATGTCGTTAAAAACCCATTTTTATTGATATCTCAAGAACCGTAGCAGCTAGGCGAAAACGGTATAGAGTATAAATGATTCAGCCTGCGACTGTGGTTCCTCTGGTATAAGCAGATTAAAATTTCATCAATAAATTATCTAATATATCAAAGATTTGTAAAGGTAAAAAAACGTATTAAATCTCAAAAACTTGAAAGAAACGGATAGATGCATAGGGTAGACCTCGTTAAGCTGGACATACTTTATTCGTGTCGATTTTAGTCTAGGGTCAATAGTTTCATTGTAAAATGGATAAAACCAAATCAAGCCAGATTTTTGGTATACAGGGTGTCCCAAAAGTCACTATACACTTTTAATAAATTCACAAAAAATACACAAGAAACTGAGTTTATTCATATTTTTGGTTTATTTTGCAACCCCAAAATTTTGAAAACTTGTATTTTCATACATACGTGAAATTCTTGTTAATAAGAATTGTACATCTTTCGATGTGCAATAATACTTGTTATTTATTATTTCCTCAAAGAAGAATAGTTTTTTGTGAAAAGAGCGTAACAAATATTTACAGGGATAAATAAGTTGAGCACGGGTATAATATTATGTCTATTCCAACACATTGCGATCTGCGTGTCTACACAACGTTCATGTCACTAACTTAGACAATAGTGCATTGAGACTTAAATTATATATATATATATATATATATATATATATATATATATATATAATATATATATATAGATATATATATGATATATATATACTGTATATATACTGATAAATATATATATATATTATATATATATATTATACTATATTTATAGATATGATAAATGAGAGAGAGACAGCAGAAGAGAGTATGAGAGAGAGAGATGAGGAGAGATGAAGAGAAGGAGACGAGAGAGAGAGAGAAGAGATGCAAGAGGAGATGAGAAGCGATGAGAGGATGAGCAGAGAGAACTTTTATTTTTTATTAACGTATTGTTTAGCATATGATACATGTCACTACATCATGCAAATGGTATAAACAAATATTTTAGGGTTAAGATAGGATCTCTGTATAAGAGGGTAACGCCATTCATAGGCCCTATGTTAAACGCTACTGGGCGCCATCTTGCTGCCCGGGCCTCTCCGTTCACTCTAGACCCGTGGAAGTTCTCAAGGCATGAGCCCGCAGTATATCATGTTATACATGTATAAATGATATACTGTTATCTTCCGAAATGTTTGTTCTATAACATTATCACATAAAACACAGTAAAACACATTAAATAAATGCCATCATGAGACTCTGAAGAAATATGCATGAACTTAAAATTCACTTCAACTCGTCGCAATTTAAAACTTTGTGAGACAACTTATGACATGGAAGATATCAATAGAAGCGGAATTGTATTAGCTTTCCATTGATATATTTAGTTTTCTGATAAATTAATTAGCACCATGCATAAATTAGCGTTAACTAAATAAATTGCCGCGCCGCTCACCCTATGCTCTCTCTCTCTCTTTCTCTCTCAGAATTATATAATATATATATATATATATATATATAATATATATATTATATATATATATATATATATATATATATATATATATATATATATATATATATATATATATATATATATATATATATATATAAAGTAGAAAGTTTTTTGGTAACTCTCTCTCTCTCTCACTCTCTCCACCCGTCAGGGTGGCATGGTTGGTAGAGCCGTGAGCTCGCGTGCAGAGTCCCTGCATTCGGTCAGCGGTTCGAGTCCACCAAGTTCGTCTTGGCGTGGTGGCGCTTTGTAAAGTCAATAACCTTGTAGTTGGTACTTGCAAAGTGTCTAGATAGGATCAAATTCTCTCTCTCTCTCTCTCTCTCTCTCTCTCTCTCTCTCTCTCTCTCTCTCTCATATATATATATATATATATATATATATATATATATATATATATATATATAGTTTTATATAGTATATATATAGTTTTGTGTAATTATACTTACAAAAAACATTTTGTTCGTATACGTACTTACAAAAAATATTTTGTTCGTATACTTACGAAAAATATTTTATTCGTACACTTACAAAAAATGTTTTTTCATATACTTACACAAAATATTTTGTTCGTATAACTACTTACAAATAATATTTTGTTTGTATACTTACAAAAAATATTTAGTTCGTATACTTACACAAAATATTTTGTTCATATACTTACAAAAAATATATTGTTCGTATACTTACGAAAATATTTTGTTTGTATACTTACAAAAAATATTTTGTTCATATACTTACAAAAAAAAAATTGTTCGTATACTTTCATAAAAAGTATTTAATTTTTATATTATAAACATTTAAATACAATGTATAAATATTCATTAAAGTATTTAAATACTGTATTTAAATACGTGAAAACCAATGTATTTATCAATAGTTCTAAATACACAAATGTATTTAAATACGTACATTTTTAAATACAAAGTATTTAAATACTGCCCAGCTCTGGATACATTCTAGATAAATAGATATACAATGAATTGCTTAGTATAATGAGTGAGAAAATTCATACATCTTATTGAGAAAATAAGTTGTTGCTATATTTTCTTGTTTAATAAAATATGAATCTAAATTATTTGAAAAGTAAGAATCTACTGCTAGAAGTACAAACCTGCTATATTCAGGAAGTAGTCCAGCAGCCAACTAGCTTAACCTGGAAGCGGAGTATATACAATGTTTTTGGGTTGATTTGGGTCACTGAGACCATAAATAATAAGAATCCGCTTGATGACACCCTGTTACCTTTGGGCATTTTTTCTAATTTGCATAAAACCAAGATGGCCGCCATTGTTCTACTGATTATACTATAATTAAGATATCTCGGCTTCTAGAAGGGATTTTAAAATAATCTAAAATATTTTAACGGGGCTTTAAGACATTAGGAACCCAATGGAATAACTACAATCTCATTTCAAAGAAGACGGTGACAATGCAAGTAACAAAGAAGCATGTGAATATTGGTACAGCAGAGTTGTTCAATACCACCCTTCACTTTTCACGAGTCATAGGACTCCAGGCTAGCTGCCGTGACACAATAGACATCAAGACATTACTATCGTATGAGCTATCCCCGGTGCCTACATCGATGTTCAACGACTCGGGTGACATGAGAACGGGAAAGGCTAAGGCACAGTTGAAGAAGCAACTACAAGTTGAGATGTCATCAAGAAACGTATTACCCAAAGTCAAATGTAGGGTGCTAGATGGTGTAGCAGCACGAGCTAATATACTTCAGTTTACCTCATCATCTCAGTTTTCTGTGTTTCAGTTTCATCCGTTCTTAGTTTTGGAAGGTGTTACTTTAGTAAGTATAACATCTTACAAATACATACATATTTAACAACTGCCTGTTATAATTACATGCATATGGCTACACAGTCTCTGTACCTGTTTTATTCTTTATTGTTACATGTTCTTTTCATATCATTATATTAACTGTTCATGTAAACACTCCATATGCATATATATCCTGTATTTTCAGTAAATCTATTTTGTATATTATGTTCAAGTTTTTCCATTAAAACAAGAAAGAGAATCAATCGAGATTGTATTATTATCATCATACCAATGGTAAGGGTTAAGGCTTAAAGGCTATATACTGCCGTGTCTCCGGACATCGGTTTGCCAGCGAACTTAACGGACTCAACACAGCGAGTGTGGACTGCGTGCCCTCGTTTGCGTCGCTTACACCAGATCCATTATGATGGTAACAACACAACAATGGTTCAGCTGTCCTCTGGGTGATACACTGGCCAGCGAATGGGACAGTCCGCGACTTTGTTGTGAACTTCAAACAGTACATCCAACAGAAACTTACTTCTAGCGATGTCCATCTCGTGTTCGACAGGTACCAGGATTTCAGTACCAAGAGTATGACCAGATGCAATAGAACAACAGAAGCAAGCAGAGTACATCGACTGGCTCTAGATACACCTCTACCCCCACAGAAAGTTGTCCTGACAGTGTCAGAAAATAAATCACAACTGATGGAAATGATCTGTGAAGAGCTGACCAGAGACACTACCTTCCATCGAGACTACACAATGACCCACAAACTAGTCATCACTAGCAGTAACAACACACCTGTTGAAATAAGTTATGGGGGAGTGGTGATCCACCGGGAAGACATGTCTACATCTCATGAAGAGGCAGACTGCATCATTGTTCAACAAGCAGTAACAGTTGCGACTGAATGCCAAGTAGGCGTGTCAGTGATTGCAGATGACACCGACGTCTTCATCCTTCTGCTTCACCACTACTTTGAGCGACAGTTAACCAGTCACATGATCATGGAATCGCCGATTCATGGTAGAACCGTTATTGACATACAAGCTACTGTTAAACAACAGCAGAGCATAGTAGATGGACTGTTGTCTATGCACGCCCTATCGGGTTGTGATACATGTGCATGCTATTTCGGTATTGGTAAAGTCAGGGTACTGAAAGTACTGCGAGAAGGCTACTCCTTGTCACTTTTGGGTGACATACATGCATTGTTACCAGATATAACAAGACAGGCATCCAAGTTTGTGGCCGCATGCTATGGACACAAGGACTGTAGCAGTATGTCTGAGGCAAGGAAGAAGTCATGGGCCACAAAGGTTGGAAAGGGCACCACAGCCATACCAAAGCTGAAGTCTCTACCTCCCACAACAGAAGCATTTCTGGAAAATGTCAAATGGGCACACCTGCAGGCAGCCGTGTGGAAACACGCTTTGGATCTAGACCCTCCCTCGCTAGATCCAACAGAACATGGATACGTTCGTGACGACAGTTCCAAGACTATGTTGCCTAAATCGATACATGAAGATGTGTCCCTTGCTCCACAAGAGATTCTGAAACTGATTCGCTGCTCTTGTTAAAATAAAAGACCTTACAAATCAGGAAGATGTGGATGTGTGAGCGGTAAACTGCCGTGCACTGTATTTTGCGGATGTCACGCTGAGGACTGTCATAACGAACTGACTAAATGTGATGTAGCCTCTGATGCAGATGACGACGATGACAATTAGGCATAAAGGTATTAATGCCAACACAGACAAATGAGAGGAACATCATGTTGATAACTGTGTACAATGTCATGTACTATAAACTCTAATATCGCAGTAGTTAAAGGAGAAGAAATGTGAACTATTTATTTATGCGCCATGGCTTGCTACTAGAACATTATGACTTTTCAGTCACTTTATTCTATATAATGGATATCTGAAATTAGTTTACTTTATGACCTGGTGTCTGTCAGCTTAAATATATTCTAATGTATACGTCAATGACAAACTACTAATATTATATTGAAGGTGTTCAATGATATTGTCACCATTTACCGTAGATAACAGTGAAGTCGCCAGTTCAACGTTTCTTTGTTATTTACAGACGTGTGGTGGCGTTAATACTTACATTTGTACAACCATTATTTCAGGAAAGTTAGAAGGGTCTATCTGGAAAGTCTGTGTCATTTTGTGTCTTCATCTGTGTCATATTAGGGCTATAAATGAACAAATTACAAAAATAAAACCGAGTGGCGACCTTGCTATACCTACTACAGTAAAGTCGCCAGCTAGTATTTTAACCCAACAGTTGAGTCGCCACTCTGGGGAATTCAGGGAAATTAGAGGTAAAGTAAAACAAGTCTCTATATATATTAGCTGCGGAATATGCTTGGATATATAAAAATTCCTCTGCCAACGTGAAAATAAATTCTATTCAAGTTTGAAAGATCTGGCAAGTCTTGTGTCCTGTCGTTCGAAAAGCTACTGTTTACTGTCTGTCATCGCGCGAAGAAAAACGTGAGAAGCAAAATGCGCAACAGTTATACTTGCAGATACAAAGCATAAAACAACGCTGAAACAGGGTAGATTATACAGTCATGACATAAACTACTGTGTAAAATCTTCAGTGGCACATAAAAATCAGTAGTGATGCTATAAATCGTAATATTTGGCGCCTGGCGACTTCACTGCAGGTGGCGACTTCACTGTTATCTACGGTAGATCAATCAAGCATGTCATTCAAAAGTACAGCAACATGTTAACAGATTGACAACGGCCATATTGGAATATGCAAATGAAGCTAATATATTTAAATTGTAATATAAGATGTATTATATGGGACCTCTATTTTTTCAACACTAAAACAAATCATTTAAAATGTATCCAAAATTGTATCCAGAATGTGGTGACATAAAACCGGTCTCCCGAGAGGTTTGACGGCGGCCATCTTGGATTTATGCAAATGAAGGATTTGTCAAATCATAATAAGTTATTCCATTGGGTTCCTAATGTCTTAAAGCCCCGTTAAAACATTTTAGATTGGTTTTAAATCCCTTCTAGAAGCCGAGATATCTTAATTATAGAACAGTAAAAGCCTTATAACTCGGCACGATAGGGGCTCTGGCCCTTGCCGAGTTATTCAATGTGCCGAGTTATGCAATGTTTTCTGATATGGGTTTAAAAAAAAAAAAAAAAAAAAAAAAAAAAAAAAATGTAAATAAAGTACTGTAAAAGCATAAAAACTACACTTAGCAGTGAACGGGTAGAATGTGCTGGATTTGATATCAAACTCAGCACAAATAGCACGCATGGACGCACCTGCATCCATCCTTGCCAACACTTTCACCTTTTCCTGCAGGCTCAGGCTCTTCAATTTCATTCCCTTCCTGCTGGAGACACCCTTGCGTGATGGAGCTGACATCTTGATATACAGTACTGTATGATGTAATCCTAAAACACTTAAAATAGGTGGCAAAATAAAGCAAAGGTCGGGTACCAGCGCGTAGGCTGAGCCGTGTTTTTGTCGTCCAAGCACCGTCTTGGATTACGAATCCCAATCCAATAACACTTGCTGAAATGTGAGTTATACTACTTTGTGATATTGTTTGCAATGTTTTGCATTGATTATTATTTCGGCTCCTACAAAGCTTGTTGTGTTTTTGAAACAGAAACCAATCCTTTTTCAATTCCAACAAAAAACGGAATTCGTATCCAAGACGGTACTTGGACGACATAAACACGGCTCAGCAGTCAGCAGCTGACAGCCTACACGCTGGTACCCGACCTTTGCTTTACTTTGCCACCTATTTTACGTGTTTTGGGATTACATCATACAGTACTGTATTTCAAGATGTCAGCTCCATCACGCAAGGGTGTATCCTGCAGGAAGGGAATTAAATTGAAGAGCCTGAGCCTGCAGGAAAGGGTCAAAAGGACAAAAACACGACTTTATGCGACTGAGGATATGCCGAGTGTAAGCAAAGAGATGCAGTTATAACATCAATATGCCGAGATACATTATTTTTTGCCGACTTTCTGTTTACATGTTCACACAAGAGGTTGTGAGGGCATGATATGCCGAGTGAAAACCAAGAGATGCAGTTTAGGGGAGGTGGTAGCAGAGTAGTTAGCGTCACCGAGTGGCGTTCTCGAAGACCCGAGTTCGATCCAGAGTGCGACCCATAAATCCACTTGAAATCTTTCTGCACCGTCGAGTGGCCTAAGAACACCCACATGCCCTGTCCAGTAACTCTACCTGCGACTGAGAGTGCATGGGAGGACACAGGGGGGCGGCATGAGCCTCTAATTACAGGCGTCACTATAAGAATCCTGCCTGCGCCACCACGGGCGAGGGCCAACCATCACAGCCGTTGAGTGTGCCTCCAGGGCCTACCATCCCACCCCTGGAGCTCACTGCCTACACGCGCTATAGGCATAGATCTAAAAAAAAAAAAAAAAAAAAAAAAATGTCTTTGCCTTGCCGAGTTATATCAAATTCCGAGTTATACAGTGCCGAGTTATAAGGCTTTTACTGTATACTCAATAGAACAATGGCGGCCATTTTGGTTTTATGCAAATTAGAAAAAATACCCAAAGGTGACAGGGTGTCATCAAGCGGATTGTTAATATTTATGGTCTCAGTGACCCAAATCAACCCAAAAACATTGTATATACTCTACTTCCAGGTATACCCCTAAAATCCCAATTGACTGCCAGACGAGAGAGAGAGAGAGAGAGAGAGAGAGAGAGAGAGAGAGAGAGAGAGAGAGAGAGAGAGAGAGAGAGAGAGAGAGAGAGAGAGAGAGAGAGAGAGAGAGAGAGAGAGAGAGAGAGAGAGAGAGAGAGAGAGAGAGAGAGAGAGAGAGAGAGAGGAGGGAGGGAGGGAGGGAGGGAGGGAGGGAGGGAGGGAGGGAGGGAGGGAGGGAGGGAGGGAGGGAGGGAGGAGGAGGGAGGGAGGGAGGGAGGAGAGAGAGAGAGAGAGAGAGAGAGAGAGAGAGAGAGAGAGAGAGAGAGAGAGAGAGAGAGAGAGAGAGAGAGAGAGAGAGAGAGAGAGAGAGAGAGAGAGAGAGAGAGAGAGAGAGAGAGAGAGAGAGAATATACGTACAGCAGGAATAGACATATACCCGTGCTCAACTTATTTATCCTCTCCAACTGAGCAGCTCCACACCACTGGGTTACAGGCAGTGGATGATGATCATTGACGAAACCGCACCCTCTCTTGACGAAGTCAGAGAGGCTGTAGCAAAGTTGAAGGGTGGAAAGGCAGCTGGTGTTTGTAATATCAGTGCGGCGCTACTCAAAGCTGGGGGTGAGGCCATGATCCGCGGGTTGCATGCTGTCCTGACTGCCGTGTGGCAATCAGGTACCATTCCTCCTGACTGGAAAAGGGGGCTGGTCGTCCCCATCTGGAAAGGGAAAGGGGACCATCAGGACTGCAACAATTACTGCGGTATTACACTGCTCAGCGTACCAGGCAAGGTGCTTGCCCATCTATTGCTGACACGAATTCGCAGTCATCTGGTGAAGCATCAGAGACCTCAGCAGTCTGGGTTCACGCCTGGTAAGTCAACAACGGACCGTATCCTAGCGCTTCGTGTCCTGGTGGAACGCCGACGTGAGTTTCGACAGGGGATGCTTGCAGCCTATGTTGATCTCAAGAAGGCGTTTGACTCAGTGCATCGTGAGTCACTCTGGGATCTTCTGCGACTTCGAGGGATTCCTGCAAGGACTATTGGTTTGATAACTGGTCTGTATTCTGGGACTGCGAGTGCTGTGAAGTGTGGGGCAGGTGTATCCAGCTTCTTTCCTGTGAATACAGGAGTGAGGCAAGGGTGCGTCCTTGCCCCATCACTTTTCAACGCTTGTATGGACTGGGTATTGGACAAGGCTGTAGATCAAAGTGATTGTGGAGCATCCGTCGGCAACACCAAGATCACTGATCTTGTTTTTGCCGATGATGCAGTAATCTTTGCTGAGTCGCTGGAGGTCCTGGTGATGGCTCTCGAGGCGCTGCACGAGGAGGCAAAGCCTTTGGGACTTGAGGTCTCCTGGCTCAAGACCAAGGTCCAGGTATTTGGAGACTTACTAGATGAAGCAGTACAGTCTGTTCATGCGTGTGGCGAGGACATTGAGATCTTGGAAAGTTTTACATACCTTGGTAGCGCAGTCCATAATGACGGCGGGTCACGTCAAGAAGTCTTACGGTGGATTGGCATAGCCCACGGTGTTATGGACTCGCTCAGCGGGAGTATTTGGCATTGTCGGTACCTGTGCAGGAGGACAAAGATCCGGATATTCAAGTCGCTTGTGATCCCTGTCTTACTCTATGGCTGTGAGACATGGACACTAAATAGTGACTTGAAGAGACGAATCAATGCCTTTGGTAATAAGTGTCTTCGCAGAATCATGGGGTATCGCTGGGATGATTACGTGTCAAATCAGCGATTGCACCGTGAGACTGAATCGAGGCCTATTACCTGCATAGTCCGTCAGCGCCAACTTCGGCTATATGGGCATGTGGCACGCTACCCTAAAACCGATCCTTCCCATCGGGTTGTATCTGTAAGAGACAATCCGGCATGGAGGAGGCCAAGGGGGCGCCCACAAGGCTCGTGGCTGGGGCAAGTTGATGTTTCTTGTCGAGAGCTGCTTGGTATGGGAAAGGAGCCTGCATGGGAACTCGCACGTGGTGACCCCCGAGAGTGGCGTCGTAGGGTGGGCGAGGCGACGCGCCCCCCGGCGTATGCCCCCAATGATTGATTGATTGAACTTATTTATCCCTGTAAATATTTGTTATGCCCTTTTCACAAAAAACTGTTCTTCTTTGAGGAAATAATATATAACAAGTATTATTGCACATCGAAAGATGTACAATTCTTATTAACAAAATTTCACGTATGTATGAAAATACAAGTTTTCAACATTTTGGGGTTGCAAAATAACCCAAAAATCTGGCTTGATTTGGTTTTATCCATTTTACAATGAAACTATTGACCCTAGACGAAAATCGACACGAATAAATTATGTCCAGCTTAACGAGGTCTACCCTATGCATCTATCCGTTCTTTCTTAGCAAATCAAGTTTTTGAGATATCATACGTTTTTTTACCTTTACAAAACTTTGATTTATTGGATTATTTATTAATTAAATTTTAATCTGTTAATACCAGAGGGACCACAGTCGCAGACTGAATCATTTATACTCTATACCGTTTTCGCCTAGCTGCTAAGGTTCTTGAGATATCAATGAAAATGTGTTTTTCACATTTTCAAAGGATTTTCCTTCAAAAGTTGGCCAAATTTTTTTTTCACCAGATTTTTATGACACTTGGTTTCTTTCAAAGGTGGGGGCGTGCGCTTCGATTTTGCGTTCCGCGTTCCGATGCGCACTACCAAAATTCGGTGCGCAGGAGCGCGGAGCACGAAAATCTGAACTGGGAGCGCAGAGTGCAACTTGAATTTCGCGCTCCAATCGAAGACGACTTTTCCTAAAAAAAATTAGCGGCAACAATGCGCATGGTTTAGTAAATAGCAGGCCGGCAAAGCGTTGCCAACCTGGGGCCGGATACTCAAGTTACTTGTGTTGGTCACTGGAGTTGGTGGCAAGTGCACAGTCTTTCTTTGACCTGTGGCAACAAGTCCCCTGCTATGGCTTCCATACTTGCATGGGATAGAGCCAAGCAGTGGCGGAACCAGGGGTGTAAAAACTGGGGAACACTTGGGGAGGCACAGGTATATTTGGAGGGGCACTCGGGGGCAACATTGCTTTCATATTACGTATATATATACGTATATAGTGTATAATATATATATATATATATATATATATATATATATATATATATATATATATATATATAATATATATATATATATATATATATATATATATATATATATATATATATATATATATATATATATATATATATATATATATATATATATATATATTATATATTATATATATATATATATGTATATGAGAGCAAGGCCTTGCATTTGAGCTATAGTAAACGAAAACCGGGTTGTAATTGACTGATTAAATGACATTTAATTTGTTTATAAAAAAATTATATTTTTTTTTTCTTCTCGAAAAATATAGTTTTTTGAGATTCGATCATCATTCGATGCATCAGGTAGTACACCTCACGCGTAACTTTTTTTCCCTATTAATGTTTCCTCTAGGACTAATAGTTTTGTGTTAAAATAGGAAAAACAAAAATAATAGATTCCACGATTGCTACCACAAGGCATTCGAAAATCCCACCGGTGGTTACCTGCGCCACGCTCTGGGAGTGCAAAGGGTGCTGCTTTTAATTATAATTTTTCAATAGAACATGAGAAATCCAGGTATTTTTGCGAAATTTGGTAGCAGTGGCGGAACAAGGGATTTAAAAACGGGGGGTGGGGGGGGGCACCTACCTAAAGTTGGGGGGCACGTGCCCCCCTGTAGTTCTGCCACTGGAACTAATACAGTATTTGCGTTCATTCAGCTTTTCCATTATCTAGCCATTCAATACAGTATTTCACATTACATTTGCCTCTCAACTCAAATTTTATATTAATCTGCAAACTCATTAATTACGTAAAACTCTTTTTTTTTCTTCATATAACAATCTTATTTTTGCTAAAATTATCTTTATTTTCTCTCCCTTTAAACAGTACTGAAATTGCATATCCTATTTTTGTATTTTCTTTCTTTTTACTCTGCTTCTATTGGAGTCAAGGTAAAGATGGGGGCACACGCTATGCTGCGCCTGGCCTCGGTGCGCATCTCCGTGGCATCAGCCCTTGACCGGCTGTGGAGGGTGAAAACCAGTTACCCCGGGACACAGGGCTAGTGTGACATCCGGGTTACCACAATTATCTTCCCCAGGTTTCCCCAGGTACCCATTTATCGATCAACCCCGAAAGGAAGGATGAACAGCTGGGCTGGCTGCCGACTTGCCCTGGCCTGGATTCGAACCAGGGCCCGCAGATTCGTGGGCCAGGCGCACTAACCACTACACCACAGAGGCGACATATTGGAGTGGCACCCAAGAAAAAGCATAATGCACTGTTCCTTATACTTAATATTTAACAAAAACGTTTAAGTTGAGAAAATATTTATTCATAAAACTCAAGATTTCAAAAAGCAAATAAGATTACATTTACACATACAGACACTCTTACTTTTCACACATGCTCACTTCTTACCACACATTTTGTTATTCTACTTATAAAAGATTCCACTGTGTACCAGAAAACATACATCACATAGAAAGACTTAAAGCTTACATCGTGTAGGAGAGGCTGAAGTGAGAGTCAAGAGATATACACAGAAAATATGAGACAAGTAAGATATCAAACTTCTCCTGTCATCAAGCAATGCAATAATAATGTTTGTTTGGCTTGTTTGATCATGAGTTAACACGAAATACTAGGCACTTACAGCCAGATGTTTTGTGAGCTCATGCAATACACCTATACCTCCTTTAACGCAACATCCCAACATCGCCAAAATTTGTCTAACACACGAAAATTCAATGTTACACACAAAATTGTTCTAAAATTCTAAGAAATCAATGACAACATCAATGGGAATGCAGAATTTGTTTAACACATTTTTCGCTGAACGATTGATTTTCTAGGGACATAATTTCTGCGTTAAATGAGGTACAGTTGTAAACACATTTCATTTTCTTAATATCAAGACCTATGAGATGTTCTCATTTGTATCTGAGACACTCTTCAGTTCTGGTTCTGATGGCCCTGACAGCACTGCCTGGCACAAGTCATTGATGGGGCCCTCCTTTATGGCTTCAGATGTTTCCAGCAATTCACTGATGTCTGATAAATGCTGCTGTATTTGCCTGTAAGTATATGAAGTTGAATATTTTTTTATGCACTGGTCCATAAACCTTTGAATTTACTATATCACTATACAAGACAGCTTATAATAAACTTTGATTGCTTTCAACAAAGATGTAATGTTTGAACACATGGTCATAGGGCCGATTTCTTAGTCGTCCCCTTTCATTGGGGTCCTTACCAACGAACAGCCATTTCCATCCCCAACAGCAAAATCCGATTTCTTAGTCGTCTTTTGGGCCGCTGTTGGTTAGGGCCGATACCAGATTGGAACCTTTGGGGACGCCGGGTTGGGGAGCATAGGGCCTCCCCAACAATGCTTACTAATGCAATTATTTATCAAATACCACTAATTCCTACTTCCATATGGTTATATTTTCTTCTGAAAAAGGTGTAAACAATTACAGGGAGGTCCCGAAGATACGAGCAGTTAGGTTCCACCTGGCATACTCGTAAAGCGAAATCTCGTATAACGAAACACATAACTAATGGTAAAATATAGGTTTGGTTCCTGGACCCCATCAATAATAATAATAATAATAATAATAAAAAAAAATAAAAAATAATTCAAGCTAAAATAAACTATAGCAAACACAACAAAACACACAACGTTTATATTACCCACACTGTACTACCTATTCTGTAGAAAAAGCATTCTGAAAGAGAAAATAGCACACAAAATAACATAACTGCACATTAATTAAATATAAAACATGCATAACAAGCAAAAAAGACGTTGTAATGTTGGGGACGCCGTGTGATACAAGAGAAGGTAGTGTAGCGGTCCCAAGGTTGGGGCCGCACACCTGCTAATTTCCCCTAAAGGTCAGGCCTCGCCATATGCTTAATTACCCTTCAGGTCACGCCTTCCTAGGGGTGACCTGACTGCGTTCCCAAGGTTGGGGCCGCACACCTGCTAATTACCCCTAAATGTCAGGCCGCGCCATATGCTTAATTACCTTTCAGGTCACGCCTTGCTACGGGTGACCTCACTGGGGTCAACCAAATCCCCCTTTGTCCAGCCCGGGAGTGGTAGGGAGCGCATTTTGAACTTGATAATTTTACTCACCCCAGTTTGAATGTCGTATCATTGGATTTTCGATCTCGTATATTGAAAATAGACCCTAATTTACACATCTCGTATCATCGGATTCTCGTATATCGAATGCTCGTATAACGGGACCTCCCTGTATCAGACAACGCATCAACACGTTAGAGAGTTATAATGAAAGAAAAAGAAAAGTTTTAAAAGAACTTGGATGGCCGCGGTGAATGCACGTCACCACCTGTCAAGCAGACAGCATATTTTTCACGGCCATCTGCCTTAATAAATTATTTTATCTGTCACCCTATATTCTTATATACTTCAGTAATATTGTAGGTATATATGTGCAAGATATACAAAAGTATATGTGAACTTGTTATTATAAATAAAAGTAATAATTATAAATAAAAATTTAAATTATATATAATTTAATATAATATAATTTATATATAATCAAATATAACAAAATATAATTTATAAATTAAAGTAGAATATTATAAATAATCGTTGTTATTATTTATGTGTGTGTAAATAGTAATTATTTACTGACTTTGGATGGAATATTTACATTTTCCGCCACTCAGGCATACCCACTATACCCACTATACCACATAGCCACTATCATAACACCAACTGGGTTACAGGCAGTGGATGCCGATCCTCCCATTGACGAAACCGCACCCTCTCTTGACGAAGTCAGAGAGGCTGTAGCAAAGTTGAAGGGTGGAAAGGCAGCTGGCGTTTGTAATATCAGTGCGGAGCTACTCAAAGCTGGGGGTGAGGCCATGATCCGCGGGTTGCATGCTGTTCTGACTGCCGTGTGGCAATCAGGTACCATTCCTCCTGACTGGAAAAGGGGGCTGGTCGTCCCTATCTGGAAAGGGAAAGGGGACCGTCAGGACTGCAACAATTACCGCGGTATTACACTGCTCAGCGTACCAGGCAAGGTGCTTGCCCATCTATTGCTGACACGAATTCGCAGTCATCTGGTGAAGCATCAGAGACCTCAGCAGTCTGGGTTCACGCCTGGTAAGTCAACAACGGACCGTATCCTAGCGCTTCGTGTCCTGGTGGAACGCCGACGTGAGTTTCGACAGGGGATGCTTGCAGCCTATGTTGATCTCAAGAAGGCGTTTGACTCAGTGCATCGTGAGTCACTCTGGGATCTTCTGCGACTTCGAGGGATTCCTGCAAGGACTATTGGTTTGATAACTGGTCTGTATTCTGGGACTGAGAGTGC
Source organism: Chionoecetes opilio (assembly GCA_016584305.1). Lineage (NCBI taxonomy): Eukaryota > Metazoa > Arthropoda > Malacostraca > Decapoda > Majidae > Chionoecetes > Chionoecetes opilio. Next base: position 61,719 of record JACEEZ010001645.1, on the reverse strand, counting down.
TGTGAAGTGTGGGGGCAGGTGTATCCAGCTTCTTTCCTGTGAATACAGGAGTGAGGCAAGGGTGCGTCCTTGCCCCATCACTTTTCAACGCTTGTATGGACTGGGTATTGGACAGGGTTGTAGATCAAAGTGATTGTGGAGCATCCGTCGGCAACACCAAGATCACTGATCTTGTTTTTGCCGATGATGCAGTAATCTTTGCTGAGTCGCTGGAGGTCCTGGTGATGGCTCTCGAGGCGCTGCACGAGGAGGCAAAGCCTTTGGGACTTGAGGTCTCCTGGCTCAAGACCAAGGTCCAGGTGTTTGGAGACTTACTAGATGAAGCAGTACAGTCTGTTCATGCGTGTGGCCAGGACATTGAGATCTTGGAAAGTTTTACATACCTTGGTAGCGCAGTCCATAATGACGGCGGGTCACGTCAAGAAGCCTTACGGCGGATTGGCATGGCCCACGGTGTTATGGACTCGCTCAGTGGGAGTATTTGGCGTTGTCGGTACCTGTGCAGGAGGACAAAGATCCGGATCTTCAAGTCGCTTGTGATCCCTGTCTTACTCTATGGTTGTGAGACATGGACACTAAATAGTGACTTGAAGAGACGAATCAATGCCTTTGGTAATAAGTGTCTTCACAGAATCATGGGGTATCGCTGGGATGATTACGTGTCAAATCAGCGATTGCACCGTGAGACTGAATCGAGGCCTATTACCTGCATAGTCCGTCAGCGCCAACTTCGGCTATATGGGCATGTGGCACGCTACCCTGAAACCGATCCTTCCCATCGGGTTGTATCTGTAAGAGACAATCCGGCGTGGAGGAGGCCAAGGGGGCGCCCACAAGGCTCGTGGTTGGGGCAAGTTGATGTTTCTTGTCGAAAGTTGCTTGGTATGGGAAAGGAGCCTGCATGGGAACTCGCGCGTGGTGACCCCCGGGAGTGGCGTTGTAGGGTGGGCGAGGCGACGCGCCCCCCGGCGTATGCCCCCAATGATTGATTGATTGAGGCATACCAACAGTACCGAATCTGCCGTCTTTGTTTCGTTGGGATCCTTACCATGTTGGGGAGCTCCTGGTTCACAAAAACAGCGACTAAGAAATCGGATCTCTTGGTTAGTAAGGACTGTTACCATGTTGGTAAGGCTTTTGGTTAGGGAGCTTACCAAAGGACTAATAAATCGGCCCATAGTCTCCTATCCTGAAGCTTGCACTGAGACCTGCCAGTCCTGCCATGCTATTGATGCTAAAATGACAATAAAGTGAGGTCATTAATTTTCGTCAACAGTTACTGAGCAATCTTTCATGCTTGTTCTTTCATAACCTTAACATCTAAGTACACAGGTCCAATGACAAGCCCAAGACATTTAGGAGAGACATTGGTAATCAAGTCAAGTAACATTTCTGTCCAGCTATTTTTGTTATTAATTTTCTTTTATTCAATTGTTACTGTATATTTTCTTTACGTTTGTGCCTATTGTGCCTGTAGGCTTTTCTTTCCCTGGGGGATTCAGTGGTTAGCTCTGTGGGTCTTCATCTGAAGGCTGTGATGGTTGGCCCTCGCCCGTGGTGGTGCAGATTTTTAGTGACGCCTGTGACAATTAGAGGCTCATGCCGTATCCTAGTGTTCTCCGATACACTCGTCGTTTAAGGTAGGGTTCATGGGCAGCCTGTGGGTAGTCTTTGGCGACTTGATGACGGATGAATGAATTGAGACTCGAACTCGGGACGCTGAGTTTGCCACTTCCAGGTGTTAACCACTCGACCTCTGTCTCCCTTTGCAAACTCTGATGTTCCGCTACATTGGAGTTTGATCATGGATACTGCAAAGGCTTTATTTGCCTTTAATAGTTTGCTTTTAAATACTGTATAATTCTTTCTTTTTTAAATTAAGCACTACAGATGTACTCAACCATGAAGATCCCACATGAAATCAATGAAGTTGAAAAATAGAAGAAAAGAAAATGAAAAACTGTTGTGGTATTTTAAGTATGGGTATCAGTTCAAACCAGTGCAGCGGTGAGAGTAAGGCGATTGAGGTGGTGTGGGCACGTGAAGAGGAGAGAAGGTGGTGAGGCATTGGGGAGAGCTGTTCAAGAGGAAGTTCCAGGTGGCCATCCACCGGGCAGGCCAAGGAAGACACGGAGGCAGTGTGTTGAAGAGGATGTGGCAGCATTGGGCATTGAAGAAGTTGAGGGAACGGACAGAGATAGCTTGAAGCGTAACATCGGCCGTCGAACCTCGTAAAAACTATGGGAAAAACTGACGTTAAACAGAAAGAAGAAGAAGGGTTTCGGCTCAAGCCAGAAAATGAGAGAAGCCTAAGTCTATTTGCACAGTACATGAAACCCTGTACAAGTGTCCCTTATAAGACATATTCCATGTAGCAGGTCAGTGTACAGCGTTTCTGAAAATTGCATCTCTCGCACGGTTACCACACACGGTTCACCTTCAACAGGCTTCTAAAGGTATCCATTTACTGATCAAACCACAGAGGAAGATGAACAGGTGAGCTCAGGACCTGCACTAAACACAGCCCCATGAAGGTGGACATGAAGAGGTAATGGCATGGCAAGACAATTCAGTTGTTTTTCTACAATTCAGTTCGCTTTCATTAGTAGCTAATCAGGGAAATTGCCTTTGGTCTTGCCTGTCATTTCTGGTAACTTCTTTCGTCTTTTATTCTGTTATCTTGTCTATTGAATTCTAGTCTCAATTTTCTCTTTAGATTCTCTCCACCACTTTGTTTTTCTTCACTATTTTGCCCTGTGTGGCTGACTCTCTTTCTTTCTTTTATCATCCAAATATCATGCAAAGTTATTTTCAAGAGTTAAGGGTCAGAATGATTGCTGTGTAGGCTGAGTGGCAGTGTATAGGAAGATGTCACCAGAGCTATAAGAAAACAAGGCTCTCATGGTACCTTGTCTATACATCTACAAAGCTAAATAAAACACACCCTCAGCACTGACTAATACATATACTGTAGTGAACCAAACTGAACCACAGATCCTTTTAATCCTCTAGTCGCATCTCTTCACCAAACGATTTCAGAAAAAAAAATATAAAACTTACTAATCCTCGAAAACAAAAACAATAAATCTACACGCGAGAAGTCATTAGTTATTTTTTTTCTTAATCATCAACACGAGTACTACTTATATTTTTTGCCTCTTTTGCATCTCTCCCGTTACTTACAGTTCTAAATCTAACTATAGAACCTATTGAACTAAAAACTATTGAACCCCGAACCAAAGTGAACATAAAGGTACAAAAGGAGTTTGGTTGGTCTTTCTTATCTGTTCTTTTACTCTGTACCGTAGATGTCACTCTAGTCGCCATGTGCCATATATTATGAATTTTAGCATCACTACTGATATGTATGTGGCACTGAAGATGACACACAGTAGTTTATATCATGACTGTATAATCTACCCTGTTTCCGTGTTGTTTTATGCTTTGTATCTGCAAGTTTAAACTGTTTCAAATTTCACTACTCGTTTTTTTTCGGGCGACGACAGACAGCAGCAGACATCACCTTTCGGGCGGGAGGACATAAACACTAGCTGGCGACTTTAGTGTAGCCATTACCAAGGTCGCCACTCGGCTGATATTTTAGTCATTTGTTTATTTATAACCATAATATGACACATATGTAGACACAAAATGACAGACTCTCCAAATAGCCCCTTTTAACTTTCCTGAAATCATGGATGAAGAAATGTAAGTATGAACGCCACCAAACGTCTGTACATCGAAAAGAAACATTGTCCTGGTGACTTTAGTATTATCTACAGTAGCTTTTTCTAGCCATTCCCCATCAAATTCAACTCACAATCCCCAATAGTTGGCTACATGTAATAATAAACAGCACTGAATACTTACATCTGGTTTCTCTGGCATTCCTTGTACCCTCGCGCCACTGCTTCCTGTTCCTTGCGGGAGGACGCCTTGGCACGCTTCAGGGAGTCCAGGATGTGCTGCTTTTCATACCGAAGCACCTGACAAGACGAGGTAAATTTTTGAGATGTTTTTGAAAGGTAGGGAAAAGTAGCATCTGCTATTATTGTGAAAGCAGTCTTTTTTTCTTCTTTCCCATTATCTGATAAGACTAAAAGGAAAAATAATAGTTCAGTGACATAGAGTCTCATACTTTGCTTTGCTTTAGTTTCCACATGTGAAATAGCATCCGAGTAACTAAGACATAAGCAGCAGAAAATATCGTGAACACAATAAAGCTTAAAATAACAAAAGTGAGAGAATGAGCAACAGAATGATGTGTAGTACTTCAATCCATCCTCTTTCTGTCACTGACTGTGTTTTTTTTTAAGATATATCCTATAAACATGGAAACTGAAAATGAAAAAAATACAAGAATCCCACATGTTCATCTTCTTCCCGTATTAACTATTGATACAATATAATATGCAACACAGAGCCCTGGGTAATACCTTTGCATCATGTGCCGTCATGTGAACCTCAGGGTCTCCAGGAGGTCTCCACGCCACACTGTCCTTGAGGCCCGAGCTGTCCCTGATGACGATGGTGAACTCCTCCAAGGACTTGGTGATGTCCTCGTCAATGAGGGCGTCAAAGTCTTCATGCAGAGCTTTCTGCACCACCTCTACGATGCTGACTCTTACGGCTTCAAGGAAACTTTCATTCTCTTCGGCCAAAGATGGAAGACATCTGCAAAAAGTTAAGTTCATTAAAATCCTTTCTTGATGCTGAGCCATGAAAAGCTGCAATAGGGAATCAGTACATATACGTAGAAGAATTTACAACTTTTCAAAATTCATAAATGTTCACAAAATCATTTCACATACTTAGGAGTGTAAACTACAAGTTGCATTAAATAGTTGTGTGAATAAACTGCTCTGTGTTTTTGTGCCACCCAACTGTGTGTGTGAGAGTGAGTAGAAAATGCAATAGATACGTCACGCATTAAGAAAGATATCGGTAACTAAGATCAATGGCAATCCCAATATAAATACATGCCATAAATGCAGCATGTAATCCTCCTGCCACACAGCTGCACCACACCAGACACACTTACGCCGTCAGCAGGGACACCTTCCACCCTGCCAGCAGCTTGGTGATGGCGCTATGCACGGCACCCTTCACAACCTGCAGCTTTTCTCCTCCACTTTGCTCACTCTCAAGATTGCCGTCCGGGTCACTCATCCTTCCGTATTCTTATATAATATCCAGAGAATTCAGTAACGGGACCAAGGCTGTAACAACCTGCAAGAAGTCAAACAGGAATGATTTATAAGAACATAAGAAGAATATAAGAAAATAAGGAAGCTACAAGAGGCCGTGAGACCTACATGAGGTAGTTCCTGTTACTAAATACTACCTACATCCACCTTTCATCCCCATCCATAAAATTGTCTAGCCTTCTTTTAAAGCTCCCTAATGACTCCGCACTAATTCCCTGACGACTGAGTCCATTCCAATCATTTACAACCCTATTTGTGAACCAGTTTCCTTTTTAAAATCTACACTTTTCCAGTTTGAATCTGTTACTTCTTGTTCTACCCTGATTACTAGCCTTAACATATATGGCTGGAGTAACCTTGACTATTTTCTTTTTCAATACATATAGTACCTGATCTTCCACAAATTAAGAAATTAATTAATCAGCATCAATCCATGCAGCAAGAAATATATACATGAATGGTATAAGACTTAACTGTAAACAGATAAGACAACATATACTGTACAACTCATTAGGTATCCGCTGAACCCAAGTGAACATAAAGGTACTAAAGAAGTTTGGTTGGTCTTTCTTAACTGCTCTTTTACTCTGTAGCTTTCTCTAGCCATTCCCCATCAAATTCAACTCAAAATTTCCCAATAGTTGGCTAGAAAGTATTGGTTGGTGGTGAGAGCCTTGTTTTCTTATAGCTCTGGTGACATCCTCCTACATAGCAATCATTCTGACCCTTAACTCTTGAAAATAACTTTGCATGATATTTGGATGATAAAACAAAGAAAGAGTCAGCCACACAGGGCAAAATAGTGTAGAAAAACAAAGTGGTGGAGAGAATCTAAAGAGAAAATTGAAACTAGAATTCAATAGACAAAATAACAGAATAAAAACGAAGAAGGTACAGAAATGACAGGCAGGACCAAAGGCAATCTCCCTGATTAGCTAGCTACTAATGAAAGTGAACTGAATTGTAGAAAGAATGATAAACTTGTCTACCAAAATTCTCGTCCCGACACAAACTGAGAATTCTCGTCCGATGGTGGTACACTCTGCGACGTGAAAATTTTCGTCGACAGTTCCACTTTTAATAGATGAAAGAATGAAGGGTGTTTCATTATTGGACACCACTTTTAATAGATGAAAGAATGAAGGGTGTTTCATTATTGGACACCACTTTTTCGGAGACATTATTATTTTCTATTTAATTTTGCTGTGTTTAGAATTGATGTAGACTAGTACGTCTAGTTTTCGGCAGAAATTAATGTTTTCTTATACCACCCCTTCCTCCCCCCAAGTTTATATAAAAGTAATTGCTGTCAGTAACAGTTAGGTTAGGTTACCGTCAGATGATTACAGGAAGTTTCGACGGAATGCACTTTCGACGGTAGAAAATGGAGGTTTCGACAGTACCGTCGAACTCCGTCGAAACTTCCAATATGTCTATCATAAAGTAAAACCTAAAGGTATTTTGTCATTGAGAGGATTAATATAAAATACAAGGTTAATAGATCATTGCCTACCAAAATTAAAGTGAAAAGCATATACAGCCAAGATCCCCCTATATTTTCGTTGTTTCCCACCCTAACGTGGTAACACCTATCAAACTTAGCTTGCCTATCATTAATATTGTATTTAATAAAATCAAATAGCTTCATCCTCAGGCTAAGGCAGTTCCCTCCTGATGTTCACAGTTAGACACAAGAAAACGGCACCTCAGTTTGTGGGGAAACCTGGGAATCCTGACTCTATTTACTACTTTTATTTACTTTGTAAGTGTCAAATGTTAAATATTGGCTACAAATATTTAATTTACAATTGTAATATCAAAATTACAAACAAATTTTCATTTATATTGTTACAAAGGGCCTGGCCTGATGGTACTGGCGGACAAGGCAAGGGTTCTTCGCTTGTACCTCTGGGGCCTCGCCGGTGGGGGGTCCGAAGCACTGGTCGAGTCGCCACATCCTTTCCTCCCATTGGCTGAGGGAATAAGACAGAGGCTACGTGGAGACCGCCAGGCTGACCCGAGGCAGAGTAGGAAAGACCATCCACGGCGGGTGGACTGGTGGCGGCTAGGCCTTGCAGAGCGCCCTGAGAGGCCCCGCTCCTCCCTCCCCTCGTCCTCCTGAAGGAGACGAGAGTTGCCTCGTAACGGCGGCGTAACGCGGGCGAGAGACCGTGTTGTGTATCGCGGCTACACAGCGTGTTGGGACGGCGAGTGTTGCGGCGGCGAGCCTATAACCTGTGTTGTGTTGTTAAACTAGGCGCGTAGTCAGTAATACGCGGGCGTGAGAGACAGTGAATACAGGCCTCCCTGGGGCCTTGTAAATAATGTTCCTTGGGTAGTGTGTAAATAAAAGCCGTGCACAGCACTAAAGGGTTTCCCTTCAGTTCTTCCCGTCCCCTCCATATCCCCGAGCTGGTACTGTGTGACGAAGTTGAGGGTGGTGGAATGCCCCCCCCCCTCGCTTCGTTACATTGGTGTCAGGAGTGGGATCAAGGGCTTTGGAGAGGAGGCGAGGCTGTAGGGGAGTCAGGCAAGATGGCTAGCCCTGCTGCCGCGGGAAGCAACCCAACCCCGCTGGGTGACTTCATGGAGCTTCTGAGGCAGCAGTTCCAGTTGCAGACCCAGAGGATGGTGACCCAGACACAACAGGCACTGGCGGAGCACAAGCAAGTGTTCATTAGTGAGCTAAAGAGCATTACCGGCCACTGTATGGAACTCCCGAAGGCGGTGGTTCACCCGGAGGCGGTGGATCACCCGGAGGCGATGGTTCACCCGAAGGCGGTGGTTCACCCAGAGGCGGTGGATCACCCGGAGGCGATGGTTCACCCGAAGGCGGTGGTTCACCCGGAGGCGGTGGATCACCCGGAGGCGATGGTTCACCCGGAGGCGATGGTTCACCCGGAGGCGGTGGATCACCCGGAGGCGGTGGATCACCCGGAGGCGGTGGATCACCCGGAGGCGATGGTTCACCCGGAGGCGATGGTTCACCCGGAGGCGATGGTTCACCTGGAGGCGGTGGATCACCCGGAGGCGGTGGATCACCCGGAGGCGGTAGATCACCCGGAGGCGGTGGATCACCCAGAGGCGGTGGATCACCCGGAGGTGGTGGATCACCTGGAGGCGGTGAATCACCCGGAGGCGGTGGATCACCCGGAGGCGGTGGATCTCGACTGTCGGGGTTTTATGTTGTCGTGGCGAGGTCGCCACTACTCCCGCAGAAAGGGGCAGTGTTACGAAGGGCCTGGCCTAATGGTACTGGCGGACAAGGCAAGGGTCCTTCGCTTGTACCTCTGGGGCCTCGCTGGTGGGGGGTCCAAGGCACGGGTCGAGTCGCCACGTCCTTTCCTCCCATTGGCTGAGGGAATAAGACAGAGGTTACGTGGAGACCGCCAGGTTGTACCCGAGGCAGAGTAGGAAAGACCTCGATCCATGGCGGGTGGACTGGTGGCTGCTGGGCCTTGCAGAGCGCCCTGAGAGGCCCCGCTCCCCTCTCCCCTCGTCCTCCTGAAGGGAACGAGAGTTGCCTTGTAACGGCGGCATAAACGCGGGCGAGAGACTGTTGTGTATCGTGGCTACACAGCGTGTTGGGACGGCGAGTGTTGCGGCGGCGAGCCTATAACCTGTGTTGTGTTGTTAAACTATGCGCGTAGTCAGTAATATGCGGGCGTGAGAGACAGTGAATTGTTGGCTTGTAAATAATATTCCTTGGGTAGTGTGTAAATAAAAACCGTGCACAGCACTAAAGGGTTTCCCTTCAGTCCTTCCCGTCCCCTCCATATCTCCGAGCCGGTACTGTGTGACGAAGTTGAGGGTGGTGGAATACCCCCCCCCCCTCGCTTCGTTACAATATCAACGATATTTTAAATTGCGCATGATGAAAGATCTAAAATATTATGAAGGGAATGAATGAGAGGGTTCGACGGCGCTGACTTGGAATGTTCGACGATGCACTAAGTTGGAAGTTTCGACGGGGTCGTCAAAAACGCATTCCGTCGAACCTTCCTGTTACCTAATCTGACGGGTGTCAGATTAGGCTAGGTTATGTATGTAGAAACACATTTAAAAACTAATTAGATAATATATTTGGTACTGTAATATCAAAATCAAGAACTGGAACTGTCGTAGAAAATAGGAACTCTCGACGACGTGATAAGTTGAAACTCTCGACGACGTGATAAGTTGAAACTCTCGACGACGTGATAAGTTGAAACTCTCGACGACGTGATAAGTTGAAACTCTCGACGACGTGATAAGTTGAAACTCTCGACGACGTGATAAGTTGAAACTCTCGACGACGTGATAAGTTGAAACTCTCGACGACGGAGACGAGAGATTCGGTAGACAAGAGGGTAAATTTTCGTTATTGGGCAACCACCGATTTCGAGGCCGAAACTTAGTTTTATCCTGAATAGTTTTGATGTGTTTAGAATAGGTATGTGCATATTCTCCGATTTCACGCTTGACAACTTTGTCAACATTTCAGCTCAGCCCCGTTTTCTTTTCATCGAAATTGGTAAAATTTAGCGCAAAAGTTGTGTTGTGAACCCCCTAAGAAATCAGTTTTTTGTGTGTTTTCCTGTGATTGCACGAGCTTACACATGATTTGATGACGTAGTACACACATTGACCCCTCAACTCGTTGCAGAAGCAATTCTCGAAAATTCTCGGAACATTTCTGAAATCACGTACATTCCGCGGAAATGGAGATGTGTTTCGTGACAGGTCGCCAAAACGCTCGTCAATTTTGCTGAAGGCGAGTGAAATTAATCTTGAAACTAATAAAATAAGTTTCTTTAGTTATTTGTCCGTCTATATGTCGAATTTGATAAGTTTTTATCGAGTAGCAACAATTTTATCAGGCTATCTGTAATCGATGTCAATGCACTGTTTTTCATTTCGTTGTTCGTTCGTTCTGTTTGTTTGTTTGGTAATTATGGAGGAGAGTTTCACGTTCGTTTTCAGAGACACCAACTACTTTTTCTTGGCCTACAATAGGTGCTTGTTCTAATGGTGCTAGTTTTATTTTGCGCAAACCAAAAAGAAAAAAAAAAAAAGAAAAAAAAAAAAGAAAAAAAATGAAACCTAACCTAACCTTATGTTTTAATGAAACCTAACCTAACCTAACCTAACCTAACCTAACCTAACCTAACCATGAGTGTTCATGATGCCAAATTTTTATCGGTCACAATAATCCTATTGTTTTATAAGACAAAAATATGCCCAAAAGGCGAACTTCTATTTGATGTAACTTCCTTATTTTAGGTCCTAGGAGGGTCATCTTGGTGTCATTGGAAAGTTTGTTTCAAGACCTTTCCACTGATACCTCTTGCAATAGCATTTAACAAATTTGAAAAAATTTCCCACATAGCTATTTAGAATGAATCTGGCATTCAGTTTTGTCGAAATCAATATTTGTTTACAGGTGTTTGGGGGTGCCCGCCCCGCCCCTCCCGGCCCGCCCCGCCCCTCCCGGCCCGCCCCGCAACCGCAAACCTTGCTCCGCTTCGCACTGCCATAGTACTGATAATTTTCTTTTTTCTTGATATCATGTTACTAAACCAAACCCCACCTCTAACCTAACCTAACCTAATCTGATATAGGCACTCGTGGAGATGATGGGTCCCGCCTTGATATAACCTACACTACCGAAATATTACCAACAAGGGCAGGTAACGTAAACCGAAAGAATGACATAGCCATTACTTTACTTGATTTCATCTGTCTTAAACCTCACATTACTACACTGACACTCACCTTCCTTCGAGCACCCTTTAGCTAAACACTGACCAACAATTACACCAAGCAACCACAACTAGACACCAAATAAAACATGAAATATCACCAATTAAATCGAAACTGACCCTCCCTGTTTTCGAATGTGGTGTTGTTGTTGTGGTGTGAACAGTGGTGCCAAATCTTTAAAGGGCACTACGGTAAAAACTCAACATAATTATAGCAAGAACGTATATCATTTAGAATATATAGGCAGCTTGCAATAGACCATACACTTTTTCTGATGAAGGAAGGGAAAGCTTATGAAAATAGAGCGATTTTTATGTCCAATTGAATGTGTTTGGAGGATTATCTATTTGGTACATTTGGCATAATTCAGTCTGGCTTTTTTATCGGCACCATTATTTTGATGTTTCTCTTCTTGCTGTCTTTAAATTCTCTCTTATTCTGTCTTTTAATTTCTTTCTCTTTCTTTCCTCTTTCTTCCCCTGGTCGTCCAAAAACTGTCGATTGTTATTTTTTTCTGGCCAATTTTTATCGGCACTCCTTGATGTTGCTCTTCTTGCTACCTACTGTCTTTAAATTAGTTGTCTTCTCTTATTCTGTCTTTTAATTTCTTTCTCTTTCTTCTCTTATTTTCCCTGGTCATCCAAAAACTGTACTAGATTGTTCTTTTTGTAGTTACTCTGAGCTTCATAAATACACTTTTAACCTCCATATCAAAGTCTTGGGACCAAATCACTGCTTTTCGTCCACATGTCAGTTCGCCCACAAGTCATTTCGCCCAAATCTAGAGTTTGTTCGCCCACATTAAAGAGTATATGAGACACATTTGGCAACGTTACAGTCATCGCAGACGTCACTCGCTCTCGCACTCACTCGCAACATTTCCTGTCAGTATGTTGCAAGGCTGAGCACGGCAAGGGTGTGTGGTGGTGCTATGCGTTGTATTAACCATGCGGCAAACGTTCTTACTGTTACTGTTAATTACCCTGCCAGCGTCTGTCATACTATGGATGTTCAACGCGTTCCTGTCATCCATCATAGGCGGTAAGTAGCCAAAGCCACACATGTGCGGCATTGACTGAGTGGTAATTGAGGAGCAGTGAACTTCTGTCACTGCACGAAGCCAAACAAACAATCAGCGGGGTTTAATGCCAGTTTATGCCACACAGAATTGTCATGCAGGCTTGTCAAGGGAGGATAGGATGTAGGATTGATTATTGGATGGTACAGCAGGAAGATAGGATGGAAGGTATTTGGTGTCTTGCACGTGACGTCACAGCCCTTGTTGTGGGTGCGACAGGCGCGGCTTCAAGCCAAATGCCGCCCGTCGGAGCGAGCTGGAGGACCAACAAACTCCACTTGCCGCCCGTGTTATGGTAATTTTCCCCTACCAAATATATGTTTATCAGTATAAAAGATATACTGTTGTCTTCGGACATGCTTGTTCTATAATATTATTAAATAAAAAACCGTAAAACACACAAAAGAAAGGCCATTATGAGACTCAAGAAATATGCATGAACTTAATATTCACCAACTCCAGCTCCCATTTAATATTTTGCTCAAAAACATTTTACATGGACAATATCAATAGAAGCGGAATTTCATTAGCTTTCCATTGATATATTTCGTTATCTGATAAATGAATTAGCAGCATGCATAAATTAGCGTTAACTAAATAAATAACCTCATCAATCGGGAAAAATTACCCGATTTCATGATGTTATTTATTTAGTTAACGCTAATTTATGCATGCTGCTAATTCATTTATCAGATAACGAAATATATCAATGGAAAGCTAATGAAATTCCGCTTCTATTGATATTGTCCATGTAAAATGTTTTTGAGCAAAATATTAAATGGGAGCTGGAGTTGGTGAATATTAAGTTCATGCATATTTCTTGAGTCTCATAATGGCCTTTCTGTTGTATGTTTTACGGTTTTTTATTTAATAATATTATAGAACAAGCATTTCCGAAGACAACAGTATATCTTTTATACTGATAAACATATATTTGGTAGGGGAAAATTACCATAAGCTGGCAAACGGGCGGCAAGTGGAGTTTGTTGGTCCTCCAGCTCACTCCGACGGGCGGCATTTGGCTTGAAGACGCTAGATCGTGACGTCAGTGCAAGACACCTATAGGAGGATAGGTTGTAAGGTATGGGAATATAGGATATGTAGAATGGAAGGCATAGAAGGATAGGATGGAAGGTATAGGAGGATAGGATGTAGGATGGATGGTATAGGAGGATAGGATGCAAGGTAGGATGGAAAGTATAGGAGGATAGGATGGAAGGTATATAAGAGGATAGGATGTAGGATGGATGGTATAGGAGGATAGGATGTACGATGGTGTAAGATAATAGGGTGCCGCTGTTACGTCCTATTTGCATTATTAGACAAGCTTTGTTGATTGACATTGATACAGGAAGCCTTGCCAGGGTGACGGGTGTTGGTCTGTCATGATGGCCTGTTAATGGCAGTGTTGGCATGCGGCAGACAGTCGGCAGTCATGTGGAGGGCAATGGACCTTATTAGAGCCAAGTGCAATGCAATGCAATGATGTAGTCTAAACATGTAAGAAAGTCGTGCCACACTTGCAATGCAGTGGCCTTAAGGATCAGTCATTTCCCAGTAGTCTATACTCTATACCTACCTCAAATTGATTTACTTTTTCTTTTTTTCATATATATTTAGTTTATAGGTGGGGTAGACTAAAATGTATACCATTACCTACACTTTCCTAATGGCATGTATATTGTATGGTAACAAAACAGTCAAGAGTTTTCTGAAACTAAGCCTAACTCCACGTCTTACCTCGTATAATTCGTAAAATTCGAAGTTTGAATTATACGGGTTCAAATTAGAGAGGGTTTACTGTACGTACTATTTTTACTACATAAATCATCTATTGTAGCAATTAAATTATTTTAGACTGTTTGAGCTCTGCTCAAAAGTTCAATTACTTGGATAATTATAATTATCATAATAACTCTGTGAAATAGAAAAATTATGGAATGAGTTTAATGATTTCAATTCCTGCTCCACATCAGATATCCAACTCATGACTTGAATCTATACAAATGTCTATGAGAGATGTAGTTTAAAAACTTTCAGGGGTAGACCCAATTCCAGCATGCATCCACCACTACTTGAATCTTGCCGACCCTTCTTCAACCACTTTTTCTCATCTTTTCCAAATCTTAAAACTCTGGCTATCTTGCAGCCAAGTGTAAATAATCAATTGTAATTTCCATTTTTAGATAAGAAAGGTTCCAGAAACATCCCTCTAAACTACAGACCTATCAGCTTGACCTGTCTGTTGCAAAACATTGGAATGTATAATTATAGACAGACTAATTTTACCTCCAAGACTATGATCTCCTTACTAGTGATCAGTTTGGCTTCAGGAATTACGAATTCCACAGAGGCCCAACTCTCACCTATAACAGTATTGCCTCCTGGCTTGATGCTTGTCTCACTCTTGATTGAATTAGATTTAGATTCAGTATTCATCTCTTGCTCACACAACCACTGACATATCTAGTGGACAACACGACATTGATTATTTTCCATCTCAAACTCTTGGAGCCATATCTTAGACACTGATAAATGTGTATCACTTTGATTTACCAGAGGATATTTTCTTTGGCATAATATTGGTTCATTCTCTCACTACATACTTGAAGGTACAAATGGTAAATTCTCACAACGACTTGGGCACCCTTGTCAAATTTTTCCTCCGTTTCCACTTGCACTTTAGTTTTATTGTTAACAAGGCAGCTGAATTAACCACAAGCAAGCTCAAGTGTCCAGTCTGCATGTCCAAGGATTTCATATTGTCCTTTCCTCTCATCACAAGTCAGACCAATGATTGGATACAGATACCTAATGTGCATCAGTGTATGGAATACGTACTAGGTAATACACTGGACACTTGAAATTTCTAGAATCAGTTCAACAAATATAGGCAAGACACATGGATGGTTTTTCTGGATTGTTATATTGGGAACTCTTAAGAAATAATAATACTATTAATAATTATAATTTTATTTCATCCGAAGGCATAGACAGCAAAAAACAACTTTACCTGTACTCTGTCCAAGGCTGCCTCATCTGTGGAGAATCAATCAAGTATTAAAAAACATTTCACTCCTATGTCATAAATTGAACTTGGTACCATTGGTACCAAGTAGGAATTGGTAGGTGATATATTCACTTTGGTACCATTTGTGAATACGTACCAATGGACAAAGGTTCAAGCCTGCACATGTACCTATGCAGTTCAGATCTTGTTTCTTCTCCGTCTGTTATGTTATGCTGCTTTGTTATTTTTGCTTGATACTGTTGCTTTGTATTCCCTGATTGTATTTAGATCTGCCTTACACATAAACCTTGGGGAGACACTATGTTTATCACAACTAGCAATCTTTCTTTCCTCCACCTGTAGCTACCTATTTATTGCTTTTTATTCACATTCCTTGCTATGCTGGTGTGCTCCTCCCTCTCTGTGCAGTTTGGTTGTTTTCTCATGATGATTAAGGTACCTACACTTGCCAGTCAACATTCTATGCTTTCTCTGCATTCACTGGGGCTGCTGTTCAAAATATAAATTTTTCAAAGATATGAAGCCTGCTTGGCTGGCATACTCTTAAACAATGAGCTACCTTACTTTCCATAGTTTGTCTTCTCGTCTCAGTTTTGGCTAAATCTGCTTCTATGAAGTTAGGTGACCTGTGGCATCTGCGACATTTTTTTTTTTTTTTTTCTCTCCCAGATGAGTCTTTACAGAGGGGCCACGTCTGCCCATGTAGTGAGTCTGTGTCTCATGTTTAGGGGGATCCACGTGCACAGCTCTTCTAAATGGTTGAGTTGAAAGCTTTTCACCTTCCCAACTTTTCCTTCACTTAACTGACTGTCTTCAATCTCACAAAATCCTCAGGCAATGCTGGTTTTCTTGCTATCTTCTACCATTATTTTCATGCTTACTATTCTTCTGAACTTGCTAACTGCATGCTTCCTCCTTTCTGCTGCCTTGCTGAACTGGACTTTGTATATATTTTGATCCCTATTCTGGTAATCTTACTAATGCAAGAATTAACCAGGATCTTTACTCTTTCATCCCTCTCACTGATAAGCTGGAATCCTCTTCTTAATTTTTGTTCTGCCCTCCTACTACTTAAATTCTTTCAAGAGAGGAGTGTCAAGACACATCCCAGATTTAATTGGCACACCCCATTGTAGAAATCTCCTACTGTTTGCTTTATGGCACTGGCGTTTGGCAGGCTTTTTTTTTCCTTATGATGTTGAAGAATAATGGCCTGACTTGTTATGGTAGCTGCCACGGTAATTTAATCATGTGTGTGGAGAAGCACTAGGAATAGATGGGATGACATGTTGAATATTTAAATATGGAGAAGCTGTAGGTGAGTGTATACATGTCATGTATAACTTAGCCTGTAAGGAAGGAAACTTGCCTCAAGACTGGACAAAGACTGCTATACGTATTCTCTGTATTCTGTTCATGTAGAAATGTTTTAATGATTAGGAAAAAAAAGTATACGATGAAGATTTGTGTGTTACATATCTGGAAAACAGTGTGTGAAAACAACATGAAACAGAGATATTTGAGATTTTTTTTCTTCTAACATTACATACTGTTGTAATTTGAAATATTTTGTCCTTTATATAAATGTAATTCCATCCTGTGTTTGAATATTAGTATTGGGATGTATTATAGCTGTGTTTCTTTTAGGCAGTGTGATCGAGCCGTCCCGCTGGCTGAGTGCCACGCTGCTGCCGGTGATAGTGGCGTGGTGGGGCCTCAGGAGGAAGTCCATCTCGTTTAGTGGCGCCGTGTGTGGTGAGTATGAGAAAAGCTTCTTGGTGCACAACAGGATATGTGAGATGATAAGAATGCTTAAAAATGTAAAGTACATAACTTGCTGCATTTCCGTGTACTGTATCATTGTTGCATATCATTGTGTTATGAGATGATACGAATGCTTGGAAATAAAGCAAATATATTGTTAAAAAAAACCATAAAGCTAATAGCATATTACAATTATTTTAAATGAATTCTTAAGGTGGGTACACACTTTCTGCATTTCTGTGTATTGTATCATTGTTGCGTATCACTGTGTTATGAAATGCAGAGAATAACTCCCCCGTATCATCTCAAAGTATCCGCATTAAAACAGGACACAAGATTATGATAGACAAGGGGGAGTTTGAGGCCATTGCATATGTATCTCATTCTGACACACAATAGTACAGTAAAACCTCTCATATTCGGACTAATTGGGCCAAGGAGTGGTCCAAGTAATGCAAGGATCCGAATAATGGGGGGATATGTAAAAAAAAAAAAAAAAAAAAAAAAAAATATAATATAGTGATATATAGGTGTATATATATATATAGCTAGGAAATTTCGACCACTAAAAAGAAAAAAAAAAAAGAAAAAAAAATTAGGTGTATATATATATATCTAGGAAATTTCGACCACTAAAAAAAAAAAAAAAAAAAAATTCTAAATGGATATATAGCTAGGAAATTTCGACCCCTAAAAAAAAAAAAAAAAAAAAAAAAATAAAAAAAAAAAAAAAAAAAAAAAAAAAAAAAAAAGGGTCCGAATACGAGAGGTTTTACTGCACAACGTTTGCCCCTCCTCACTGATTAGCAAAGATGGTACAACACACGTATATGCAACAAGTGTGTACCTGGCTTCATGGGTAGTTATAGGATGTGAAACTGATACTTTACAGGAACTCCCATGTGTAGGTCTCAAAGCCTCTTGTAGCTTCCTTATTTACTTACTTATGTTCTTATGTTCTTATATCTGGCTGTGGTGTTTTGTGGTATGGCAAGTACACACGTTTTTTGTATCTGCACATTGTATTATATACCTATGTGTTTCAGTGTATACAGGTAAACGTTGCAAAAATTAATGCAGCATACACCTTACTCTCAAAATTCCAGAGATTAGGGCACATAGTATAGTTTTATTCAAATGTATGGATACAGCATGTACTACTTAGTATAATAGTTATGATATAAGAACACACATATAAGGTAGTTTTGAAATATATAGATGCAGCATGCACTTTTATTATGTTAGGAGACAAGAGTACATGTTTAGTATGTATAGCAGTATTAAGATTGACTTATTTTTCAGTATACTTATCTTGCAGTATATAAGATTTAGTTACGTACTTATTTTTCTACTTTATATTTTCAGGTCTTTTCGTGGGTTTTCTACTGACGCTTGGAAGTTATGCATTTTTCGTCAATCTTCTTGTGTTCTTCATTTCCTCCTCCAAAGCATCTAAGTACAAGTCTGTCCTGAAGAGAAAACTGGAAAGTGGAAATAAAGAAGGTAATAAATAGCCTGTGTAGTAAAGAAATGCTGAAAAGTTTTGGTATTAGTAGCTGGTCTGTATAGCAAACTTTTCTTCTTTAATAATAGTAAAGTTATTGTTGGTTTGTAAGTTAAAATCTCCGGAGTAGCAAAATGAAAACACGAGAAAGTAATTGTGAAATGAAGAAATAAAGAAATGATGAAAAGTTTTTGCCTTAAGTAGTAGTGGTCTGTATATCAAACTTTTCTTCTTTAATAGTAAAATGATTGATGGTTTGTATTGTATAAGTTAAAATCTCCTGAATAGCAAATGGAAAACATGATCAAATAATTGTAAGTGTGTGGTGCGCAAGTCATTTCAGGAATCAATGCTGCCATCAACAACACTATAGTCGCCACTGCACTTATGTCGCCAGGTGCCAAATATTATGAATTTAACATCACTACAAACTTGTATGTGGTACGGAAGACACGCACATAATATCAGACGCCTAGAATTGAAACGGCACAAGCGCCACTTTTAAAAAACTGAGAAAAACGCGCTTAAAGTTTAATCTAATATCTTCATTTGTTGCTGATTTACTTTGAAAACACTTTAGGTGCATTTTTTTCATTGATAAAAAGTGGCGCTTGTGCCGTTTCAGATCTTGATTTTCTTAGATTTTAAACTTTAAGCGCGTTTTTCTCAGTTTTTTAATAGTGGCGCTTGTGCCGTTTCAATTCTAGGTGCCTGATATAAACTACTGTGCATACCTTTTTAGTGGCACATACAAGTCTATAGTGATGCTAAAATTCGTAATATGCGGTGCCTGGCAACATTAGTGCAGTGGCGACTAAAGTGTTATTGACGGTAGTACTCATGTTGATAATGATGCTTTATTTACAGGTGGTGGCAGGAACTGGGTGCAGGTGTTGTGCAATGGAGGCGTGGCTAGTCTTATATCCTGGTTTTATATTGTGGATTGTGGCTGCGGTGAAAATCCCATTGATCTGATCTACAACTACCGCTGTTCTTGGCTCAGTGTGGCTGTCTTAGGTTTGTAGACTGGACTATAGTCGCCACACATTTAGATTCAAGAAAATATTGCATGTTTAGTTGCCGCTCGTTAAGTTGGCGAAAATGGGGCCCCTTCACTCCCCCCTTCTGAATGCACGGGATTGGCTGAGGTGTTGGGTGTTGGGTGTTGGGTGAGAATGCCTTACTCCAAGTTCCGTCCTAAAGCCCCAACACCCAACGCCTCAGCCAATCCCGTGCGTTCGGAAGGGGGGAGTGAGGGGGCCCCATTTTTGCCACCTTAACGTGCAGCGACTATAGTTTGTTGTATTCAGAGGGGCATGTGATTATACTTTTTCTAAGCCTGCAATTCTTTCTTTGTACGTAATTGTAATTGAATGTAAAATGGAGGTCACAGTAAATTAATTAAGACCATTATAAAATGCATGAATTTTTTTCAGGAGCACTAGCTTGTTGCAACGGAGATACTTGGGCCTCAGAGTTGGGATCTGTCCTAAGCTTTGGAAACCCGGTGCTCATCACAAACTTGAAATCTGTCCCAAGAGGTAATCGTGACAGTATATTCCTAGAGTTGATTTTTTTAATGAGGCCAAAATTCCATTCTATCATAAGGTCTTATGCTTAAAATTATGCCTATGTTTACCTGATAATAGGGTTAATTCTGATAAAATACAACTGAAATTAAGAAGAAGCATACTATTCCCTTCTCCTGGCATCAAATATCAGTTTGTAAGCACCAAGGGATCAGGATTGTTCGCCTCATTAAAAAAAACAGAGTATAGTTAAATGCATCTTTCTTCTATTCTTCTCCTGTAGCCTATTACTTTCTTTACATATCTGTATATTTTTAGTTTTGAACACACAACAAGCATTCCATAGAGTATATATTTTGATGTCTTTCACATACCATAAATGACTTTTTTTATTGCATAGAGAAGATGTTTATATAGTATGATATTTATTGCTAGAAAAGAGAGAGAGAAAAAATATTATTTATTCATCAATTTTTTTTTCTACTAATATTTATTTATTTATTTATAGTTTGTTTTTTGGGGAGGAGTACTTTCAGGAGGGTAAGTTCTCTTTATTTTTTTACTATGTATTAGTATTGTGTATTTAAGAATATTGCATTTGTTTGTTTCAGGGACCAATGGAGGAGTAAGCCTGATAGGAGTGTTGGTCAGCCTGTTAGGAGGCTTGATGGTGGGCGTGGGGCATTACCTGACCCTGCTCGTGCTGCTGTCCACGCCGGTCCTCATCGCCGCACCCCCCCAGTGGCCCATCATCCTGGTGGGCGCCGCCGGGGGTTTCCTCGGGAGCCTCATCGACTCCTTGCTGGGAGCGACCGTGCAGTATTCAGGTAAGATTATATCCTTTTTAACCCCTTTGCGCCCAGATCTTTCTTTTGCTGTAAAAAATTGTATGTTGTTAGCCATAAAGTTACTTAATATACCAAATTTGTTAGTCGACAAGGATACTAAACAGGTAATTTCTATAAAGTATTGCTTATATTCACAAAAAATCATCTAATGTTAGCCAAATTACAATGGAAATTACGTTCTGTCTCAAGGGGTAAACTCAGAACCTTGAGATTATGAGACGCAATCTGATTAAGGTTATATTTATGGATTATGATCACGTCAGTATGACAAGTCAGTTTTTTGCATGATTCAGGAATGCTCTTACAAATCACAAAGTTGATTTTAACATCTTTATATGTATCTTTGTATGGATTTTCATTTAGTGTTTTATGATTGCTTCTTTATTTTTGTTGTTCATGTACATGGAAATATTGCATACATGCTGCTGGTGATGAGGAATTTTTTTTTCATTCCCTTAGTAAAGTCAGTAATTTTCTTTGAATATAAGATATTTTAAAGCACAATTTCTGAATTAAACTAATTTAGCAAGAAAGAATGATATTGTAGAGTTGAAGCCATTTTTCAGTAACGATTTACAGCAAATTCATACATGACACATTTTTAATATAGAAAACTTTAGCATCGCACATATGCAGTACATTATTACACAATGCTATGGAGTAACACCACCAATATTATATTGCCCATTTAGAAATTCCATAAATAACTGATCCTCATTATGATTGAAACATAGATTTTTATACCACCCCACACGTTTGGGAGAAAGCTTTATGTATGGGGAAAAATTATAAAATGTAGCTTGCCCATTCATGCACCTATTAGTTGGTATTTTCAAAAGAAGCAGCAAGAGGAAAAGGAGAAATACACTTTTTTTCAGCTTTATTGTTATGGAATATAATGATGTACCATTTGGGATTAACTGGACATGACATCATAGCTTGTGGCTTAACTTTCTAGGGATTGATTCTGAGGGGAAAATTGTGGAGCGTCCTGGCGATGGCATCATGTACATCAGTGGCTCACACATCCTGGACAACCACGCCGTTAATCTCCTTAGCTCATTACTCACCGCCGTACTGTTGCCGAGAGTCGCTCTCTTGATTATGTAGGAATGTTTTTAGCGTACCATTGTGTGTAAGTGTGTGTGTCATATCTTTTATGTTTCGACCAGCCTGGAATAGTCAGGAGTGTTGCAAGTACAGTGTTTGTAAGTGTTGATGACAGGTAATGCTTGTGTGTGCTTTCCATCCTGAAAGTGTACATGATGAGCTTATGAGTGCAGGGAATAGTTTGTTAATGAAGTCTATAAGTAGCTGTCATTATGGATCAAAAGTTTGAGAAAGAGCGTGGCTGTGGTCTGAGAGACAGTAAAGAACTAATGTATAAGAAATGGATATAAGAATCCCATGACTTATGATCTTCATATATAAGTCTGTCAAACGGGAGAGTATGAAGTAACAGATTTACAAGTTTGAAGATATGTATGTACTTAAAACTAGGAAGATAGGGTTTTATAAGTGTTTTATGTTTTGTGTGTGTTGTACCGTTTTAACCCTCTCACGCACGGTGACGCGATCGCGTCAAAACGGGCCCGTCTACAATTTCAGCTTTTGACGCGAATTGCGTCAAAAAACAGTTAAAAATTCGCCAAAAATAAAGTATTTGTCAGAATCGTGTCAAATTGTTCTGCATCATAGATCCAAGCTAGACCTATAAAATCAACTAATTGTCAACTCTCGTGTGAGTGGATGTGAAATGATAAGGGTTTGTGTCTCAGTTTCCACTCAGCAGGCAGCCTGTGAGCGCGGATTGTCATCCCTTTAAAACGTGTCCCGAGCTGGCCATACTGGCCATATGAAAATTATAATGGTAGCGTTGGAATCCTCATAAAAATCCGCTTTATTGGCATATAAACCATAAAAAGTTGACTCAGGAAGTTTCGAGCTACGAAGTGGTGAACGTAAGTATTTTCTTATTTCTCTTTACTCAATATTTTTTCGGAGTCGGTAAATTCCGCTATTTATTTGCATTTCTTGTTATTTTTTTCTTTCTTAAGGCAGAATAATCTCTTGCAAAACCAATGATATATAATAATGCCAGGAAAAAAGAATACACGTTGGTGAAATTGATAACATAAAAAAATAATTCGCCGCACAGTCAGGCCATTTCGCGGGGCCCCTTAGGGAGCATAAGACGGATGTCGCAGTGGACGGAGAAACTTATTAAACTTTTCGTGCGTGAAGGGGTTAATAGAGTATATGATGACGTCTTTGATATTCACTTCCTTCTCTTTCATTAAGAATTCATTAAGCCTGTTAATGTCTTTAAAATGGTAGAAATAAATCATGAATTCATGGATTATGTACACTACTGTTCCCACAAGGGTTCTGATTAGTGAAAGTCTTCCAGAGTGAAATCAAATTTACATAACAGGGAAATATTATGTGGCTAGATTGTGCAAAGGTTAGCAAACTCAACACATACCCAGGAAGCTTAAAGTCACAGCCAGATGAAGACTAAATGGGCTTGTCATAAACTGTAACCTCAAGCAGAAAACAGTTATAGGTCATGTTCCCAGAAGTTGTAATCTCACAACCTGGTAGCAGCTGGAAATTAGGCATGCCATAAGAATATTGTAAGCAATATTGTAAGTAAGAACATGGGGAAAGAAAGGAAAGCATGGTTATCATTGAGGTACTACACTCCTACCGCGATTTACGAACACTATTTACGAATTTTCGAAGATACGGACAAAATTATTTTGTCCCATACGGACAGAATTATTTTGTCCCAAAATTCGGTTTACACACGAATAATTCGAAGTTACGAACAAAAGTTCGTAAATTCATAAACAAAATAAAAAAAAAAAATTTAATACATAAATAGTAAGAATATTTATAACACCTAAATATTGTAAAAAGTTCAGTAAACTGAACCATTGGCTCAGCACATCCACACGCGGGGACGCTCAAGATTGTTTGTTTACATATTCTCCGACCGGTCGTGCTGTGTTTATGAACATTATTGTGTATAATCAGACATTTCAGTGATTATTTCAGTGAATTATGCCTCCCAAGCATGGTGCCAGTGCTAGTGTGGGTGGTCCTAAGCCCAAGAAAGCCAGAAAAGTCATAACACTAGAGACTAAGATAGCGATTCAAGGAAGAAAAGAAAGCTCCCGGTTACAAAGCATCGAAGGATCGAGTGTCACTGTTGGTTGGTGGCAATGCTGAGGGTGATTTTCACTTGAAACCTCTGCTAATTCATCACTCTAAAAACCCACGGGCCCTAAAAGGTCATGTTAAGGCTACGTTACCAGTCATATACCGTTCTAGCAAGAAGGCATGGACCAACAGATATTATTTGAGGACTGGTTCACCAATTACTTTTGCCCTGCAGTGGAGAGGTACTGCTCTCAGAAGAACATCTCTCATAAGGCACTGCTCCTCCTCGACAATGCTCCAACCCACCCTGTTAACCTCTCTGACTTGTCAGCGCACGTAAGAGTCGAGTTC
>JACEEZ010001645.1:7500-32500 GCA_016584305.1 Chionoecetes opilio | reverse complement strand
AAATTCCACTAAATATAGCAATATTTGGTGCGGTTCCGTTAACGGCCACCGGCCCACGCGTTTGGGTAGGCTTAATTAAGCCCTTGTCACACATACACGACTCGAGGGCCAACCGCAGCACGACTCAAGGTCGTAACACATCTTTTCCTCGATCGTCTCTTGATTCGCCGGCAAAGCGTGGACTCTTAGTGCGTTTGTGAGCCGCTGGGATGACTCGTCGCTCCTCACGATTTTTTATCACGTGCGTAAAAAAAATTGTGGGCACCTCACGACTTGCCAAAAGTCGTGTCACAGTTGGGAGTGTCGTAGGTCGGTCGTGAAGCAGTCTTAGCTCAATCGGATGCGTCGTGATGCGGTCGCGGACAAAATAAACGTTACGACTGCGTCACGAGTCGCCGACCACGACCAGACCGTGCCAAGACCCCGAGATGACCATGGCATGCATTTTGACAGTCCATTCGGCAAATCAGAATCATGGCTCACGACCACGTGACAACTGCAACAAGACTACATGAAGACCGGGCTACGCCAGAGTCAAGACCGCGTAAAGAATCTTGGCGGAAAACCTGGCGTGGGTGGCACCCTCAGCTGACATAGCAGATTGAGCAATCTCTAGTTTTTTACAGTGAGTGGGACACAGGAGAGGTCGATGGTGATGCACTGGGTGTCAGCGGCGGTCCAGGAGTGATGCCCCGCCCCACCTGGCACTCAATATATACTTTCAGGGGTCAGTCATGGGGGGGTCGTAGTGCATTCCTCGAACGCAACATGACTGCGTTATGCAGTCGTGTTGCGTTCGTGGGCGGTCGTGGCTGACAAAAATCCGTTATATTTCAAATTTGAAGACTTTGCTGTGAAGCTGTGGTGAAAGTGTCCTTCCCCATCTTTCACCTGACGTGGAAGGCTCAGTGTATCACTTATCTGCTTATTTTTTGCCTCTAATGCTTTGGCATGAGCTGGCAAAGTAAAGTGAAAGGAAATTGCCTTACAAATGAAGAAAGTTCAATGATACCTTGTTGGCCCACTTTTTGAAGGGTTCAGAAATCAAGAGTAAGGCAGTCAACCCTGGATTCCTTCTTCAATAAGGAAAAACTACCCTCAATTGAGGAACCTCCAATAGGACACTTACCACAGAGGCCAAGGAAGAATGACTCCTCTTTTCCATAATCCTCTCCTCCTCTCCCCCCTTTCCTGCACGCTAGAAAACCTGCCAAACTAACGGAAGATAAAGTACATTTTTCTAATTTAATTTACTTTTTTTTCTCTATTCCAACGAGCTATATTGGGTGGCAAATTAAATGTTTGCTATATATGTGCCTGGAATGAATGACCCCCTTATACTCCATGTCACAGAGTTACCCCCTTATACTCCACGTCACAGAATGACCCCCTTATACTCCATGTCACAGAGTTATACACAGAATATAGCTTGTGTTCCATGCAGGTACCTAGACTACGTATTTCATTAGACGCTATGAAGAACTTTGCCTCCGTGGTGTAGAGTATAGTAGTTTAATAATTAGTTTAGACCTAACCAAAGACTACTGTATACTGGACTTGCTACTCAGTTTGGGCTATTTCCAGTGGAGGCCAGTTTCGCGATTCCTTACATTTTCGAACATCACTCATTTCCCTTCCTAAGGTTTATCAGTATAAAATTTAATGATATACCGTTATCTTTGTAAATGTTTGTTCTATAATATTATCAAATAAAAAACTGTAAAATACACTAAAGAAATGCCATTATGAGAGAGTGAAGAAATATGCATGAACTTAATATTCACTTAAACTCTTCGCCATTTAATATTTTGCGAGAAAACATTATACATGAAACATATCAATAGAAGCGGAATTTTATTAGCTTTCCATTGATATATTTCGATTTCTGGTAAATGAATTAGAACCATACAAAAATTAGCGTTAACTAAATAAATAACCATCAATCGTGAAAACTACCCGATTGATGATGTTATTTATTTAGTTAATGCTAATTTATGCATGGTTCTAATTCATGTATCAGAAAACGAAATATATCAATGGAAAGCTAATCAAAATCCGCTTCTATTGATATGATTCATCTAAAATGTTTTCTCGCAAAATATTAAATGGCGAAGAGCTTAAGTTGCATGCATATTTCTTCACTCTCTCATAATGGCATTTCTTTAGTGTATTTTACTGTTTTTTATTTGATAATATTATAGAACAAATATTTACGAAGATAACGGTATATCATTTATACTACTGATAAACCACAGGAAGGGAAATGGGGGTGATGTTCGAAAATGTCAGGAATCGCAAAACTGACCTCCACTGGTCCAAAGCCATATAAAGGTATATGGCTGTATATGGCTTTGCACTGGTGGTCATGGGCGGGTTGGCGCGGGGCACGAGTAGCAAGTCCAGTATAGAGACCTAACCTAATTAGTTTTATATCATTTTTGTTACTCCATGTCGTATGTATGTACCATATAATTATGCAGAGAGCTTCACCGAGAGGTGTCACTCGGGCGATATAACATGGCGCGCCATTTTGATTTCATGGACGACAGCAATCCTAGCGGTTGGTGCACGCACTGACAGTCGCCCGTGCAGATAGAGGGGGAATCGCTCTTCCTTTTTGTGATGATGGGGTGATAATGGAAGGTGGGAGAGAGGGAAGGAAGGAGATATGAGAGAAGGAAAGGAGGAATAAGGAGTAAGGAAGAAATTAGGAGTTTTCAAAGCTAAGCTGCCAGATGCCTCGCGCATCTCACATCCTCTGCTCTTTGAGCCTGAATGATCTATCATTTACCGTAAATTCTCTGTACTTCTTCGGGAGATATAAGAATTACCTTTCAATACAATAACTGAAACAGTTCTTAATAAAAAATGTAGTTTATCATTTTATTTTTCTACACTTGATGAAAATATTGGCAAAACAATTGAATATCCCCCCGCTTATCTCATCACACTCTCTATCCTCTACTGGAATATTCGTGGCATCCGCTCCCACATACAGGAGACTTTCGTCTCCTTATTTCGTGCTCTGAGCTTCAAGTTATCTAGCTGCCTCCGAGAACACTTTCTTATTTACCCCCATATCCTGATTCCGAATTATGATTTTGTTTCCTCTTCTTGCCTTGTTTGTCCTCCAGAAAACAACCCATATGTTTCTCTAAAACGTCAATTCTCCCTCTACCGAACTCCTTGTCTTTAAATTAAGACTCCCTGTTTCGCACTTACTGATTACACATCACCCCCCCCCCCATTCACTCACCCATTACTCATCACCCCACACCCATTCACTCACACATTACCCATCACCCCACACCCATTCACTCACCCATTACCCATCACCCCCCACTTATTCCCTCATCCATCACCCATCACCCCCAACCCATCACCCCCACTCATTCACTCACCCATCACCCCACACCCATTACCCATCACCCCCACCCATTCACTCACCCATTACCCATCACCACCAACCCATTCACTCACCCATTACCCATCACCCCCAACCCATTCACTCACCCATTACCCATTCACTCACCCATTACCCATTCACTCACCCATTACCCATCACCCCCAACCCATTCACTCACCCATTACCCATCACCCTCCACCTATTCCCTCACCCATTATACCCATCACCCCCAACCCATTCACTCACCCATTACCCATCACCCCCCACCCATTCCCCCACTACTCATCACCCCACACCCATTACCCATAACCCCCACCCATTCACTCACCCATTACCCATCACCACCCACCCATTTTGACCTCAGCTAAAACAAAATGTGTGTGGGGGGGAGAGGGTATTGAGATTGGAGACAATTTATTGGAATGACGGGGCTTCGGTATGAAATACGAAAGGAACAAAAGGTGTAATAAAAAAAAAATCCATCCATCAATACCACTTCAGTTCATTATCTTAACTTAATACTACATATATTTGCGTCTTGGGGTATTGAAAAGGCACAACACCGTGCACAGTAATGATATAAGCATTTTGACACTTTTGAGCCCCCCCAAAATTTAGGGGAACTCCCAATTCTGGGAAAGTCGACGTTCCAGAAATGGCAAAGTTACATGATAAGTGAGTAAACAAATAAAAAAAGGTAAGAATTCATAATCTTTATCAATCAATATTATCAATGAAAGTGGTAAGAATATAAAGTCGAAAAATAATATATTAGAGGTCAAATAAAGTCGTATGTTGTTGATTCCCGAGCCATGTTGTAAAACGGTTTTGGTGACAGCGCGAGACGATACGTAGCAATTTGTGCTTTATTTGGAGTGGACGCAAGATAAAGTACATGTAAGTGAGTAAATAAAAGGTAGATTCAATGTCATCAATATTATCAATGTGTGATTAATCGAACGGGGATTAGCCAGTACAGTGAACAGAGATACTAAATTTGTGCTTGGATCGCACCTTACTGTAGTTGAAGACTAGCTGACCGGGTGAGGTAGATGTGAAAAACTGGCCATTAACTAGATATTAATAGGTGGGTTTGGTGACTTTTATTCGAGACTGCAGTTAGCGTGTCAGTACTTGAATAACATTGGACTGATAAGATGTTTGGATCCGTCCTGGACGATTATTAAGTACGACTAGCGAGGGTGTGGACTATACTTATCGCCCCCACGCTAGAATGGACTCAATAAGCAGTGAGTGGGGTTCGAAGGTAGGGACGTTGGAACTGGAAGGGAACTCAAGTCTTTACTCTACCTACCTGAACAACCTTGAGAATATAAATTGGAGTAGACTAGAGGTAAGTTTTTAGGTGCATGTTGAAGTGCAGAATCGGTAAATTTCCAGATGAACACCGAACATCCTTTGGTGGACGAAACTATTTTTATTCTGGTGAGTTTAGATGTTTTGAATTCATCTGCTAACCGTTTCTGTCGCAAATCACTTTATTCTTTGTTGGTGATTTGCAACAAAAATGATTAAAAAACAAATTGAACCTAACCGAACCTATACCTAACCTAGCCTTTACCTAACCTAACCTAACCTAAACCTAACCTAACCTATATCTAACCTTAAAAAAAGAAGAAAAAAAAAAGCGACAGAAACGGTTCGCATATTAATTCAAAACATCAAAACTCACCAGAAAAAATTTGTTTCGTCCACCAAAGTGAATTCGATGTCAAACTGGAATAATAGCGCAGAATCATAATGTGATCGTCATTAGAAATCATGATGTGGTCGGGTAGATGAGGATAAGGTAAAACTGCAATACGTGGACATTGGTTACGTAACCTAACCTAACTCCCAGACCATCCCCCCCCGCTAGTACACTAACCTAACCAAACATTGGTTACGTAACCTAATCAAACTGGAGAGCCTGCGCCCCCCCCAGACCCCCCTTATGGCTATTATTCCAGTTTGACACCGAATTCACATTGGTGGACGAAACAATTTGATTTCTGGTGTTTTGATGTGTTTTGAATAAATCTGCTACCGTTTCTGTCGCAAATCACTTTTTTTTTTTTTTTTTTTTTTTTTTTTTTTTTTTTGGTTTTTGTTTTTGTTTTTGTAGGTAGGTAGGTAAATGTAAAGCAAGGTTAGGTAAATGTTTGGTTAGGTTAGGTAAATGTTAGGTTAGGTATAGGTTCGGTTAGGTTAAATTTGTTTTTCAATCATTTTTGTTGCAAATCACTAAAATATCTATAATAATATAAGCGAAAGTGTGTGTGTGTGTGTGTCTGTCTGTCTGTTCGCGATAGGTGCCGCCCCCAGTGGCACAATCTCCTCATATGGCACAGTTTTGGAATCGGGTCGACCAGGGGAAGGTTTTAAGCCCACTTATGAGATGATCCGATCACTTTTTTTTTCTTTTTTTTAGCAGCCTATTAGCGAGAATTGTGAAAAAAAAGTGGGTTGCGAGACTGGAGGAAACCTTGATGTAGGGTGATGGGTAATGGGTAAGTGAATGGGTGGGGTGATGGGTAATGGGTGTGGGGTGATGGGTGAGTGAATGGGTGGGGGGTGATGGGTGATGGATGAGGGAATAGATGGGGGGTGATGGGTAATGGGTGAGTGAATGGGTGTGTGGTGATGGGTAATGGGTGAGTGAATGGGTGGGGGGTGATGGGTAATGGGTGAGTGAATGGGTGGGGGGTGATGGGTAATGGGTTAGTGAATGGGTTGGGGGTGATGTGAATGGGTTGGCGTTAATACATACATTTCTACATCCATGATTTCAGGAAAGCTAGAAGGGGC
This sequence comes from Chionoecetes opilio, assembly GCA_016584305.1. NCBI lineage: Eukaryota > Metazoa > Arthropoda > Malacostraca > Decapoda > Majidae > Chionoecetes > Chionoecetes opilio. The sequence goes on along the minus strand of JACEEZ010001645.1, from coordinate 26,286 downwards.
TATCTGGAGAGTCTGTGTTTGGTGGGCCGAAGGCCCACCAATAGCCCTCCGCAGGAGCTAGCCAAAAAGTCCGCCCGGAGGGCGGCTTTGCGGCTAGTATAAAATAAATGGTGATTTGCGACAGAAACGGTTAGCAGATTAATTCAAAACACATCAAAACTCACCAATAAAAAATAGTTCCATTCATCAAAGTGAATTCGGTGTCAAACTGGAAATTTACCCCCTTATGTTATTATTAATTTCCGACGGCTGATGTATGGGTTAGAACTACTACAAATGGTTAGATCTACAAGTTGAGAACGGTTATAACTACGTTCATTGTATTATATTAAAGTACAGTAGAACCGATGAAAAATGTTGTTGATACATATGATAGGAGTGCCTCAGCGAGCCCTGCTTCACTGCACTCGTTGATGATAAGGTAAAATTTCGGTAGTGGGCAGTCACCTATATGTAAGACTAAACTTAGTATTCTTAAATAGTTTGGATGTGTTTTGAATGAATCTGGCACTCGTTTTGGTCGGAAATCAATGTTTGTTCACAGGTGTAGGGTGAGGGTGTACCCGCCCCGCCCCTCCCGGCCTGCCCCGCAAACCTTGCACCGCTTTGCACTGCCGTAGTATTCATAATTTTCTTTTTTCCTTGCTATCATCTGTTACTAAAGAAAACCCCACCTCTAACCTAACATAACATAATCTGATTTAACCTAACTTAACCGTTTCTGGCTGAAATAATGATAAATTTTCGGTAGTAAATGTATCACCATTAATATATTCGATTGCACCGAGGGAAATGGGGTTCAAAATACTCAGAATGACGAAATTTACATGATGATGTAGGTAAGAATCCTAGGATTTTTGAAAGCCCACTACTGAAATGATACCGATGATAATATGTTCTCTCTTCCGTTGAGTACAGGGTATCTTAAAAAAAGAAAAAAAAGGTAAAACTGCAGTTTAATGCAATACATGAACATCCGTTACGTAACCTGACATAACTGTGGAGACTGTGCCCCCCCTCCCACCAGACTCAACCGCTAGTTAACTAACTTAACCTGGACATTGGTTACGTAACCAAACCTAACTGTAGGGGGGGACTAGGCCTCCCGGCCCCCAAACCCCCTTATGTTATTAATTTCCGACGGCTGATGTAGGGGTTAGAAATACTGCAAATGGTCAGATCTACAAGTTGAGGACGGTTTTAGCTACGTGCTTTGTATTGTATTAAACTGCAGTAGAACTAGAAAAAAACTGCCGGAAAACAATCATCAGTTTATTAAAAAATACATCGAAATCTATATATCAGAAGAAAAGTCGTGTCAAAAAATCAGCGGGATGCTGAAAAAACAAAATTTCGTCCACCAAATTGTAAGTTATAACAGTAGTGAACAGTGATCAGGCAGCAGCTTGGCAGACCCTCGCTGGTGCACGGAAATTATATATAAATATTCACAGTAAAGCCACTACATCGAAAGTTAGCATTGCCGCGTAAACAAATAATGGAAGTCGGTACTCAATTTTTCCCCTGCAGAGCATATCCCCTGCATAGAGGTTCGATACAGCCACGAAGTCGAGAAAAACTTGAATGGCTCCACGCAGGGATCCTATTAGTTAGGATGCTTTCTAGATATTAAGTTTTGTTGTGAAAACTAATAATGATATACATTAATAAATATGGAAAAACGACAAGTTCACTACAAACAAGTGACTAATGTAGCTTATAAGATTACCATTTCTTATTAACATGTAGGGATTCATAAGTGGGAAGAACGTGAGGGATAGGCTGGGTACACACTTTATCCCTCCATAAATAACAAATGTAGGGGAGAGCGGGGCAGGTTGCATCGAGGGTAGGTTGCATCATTGCCTCTAACTCGCATTAACATTTTTAATTATTATTATTGTTGTAGTTGTAGTAGTAGTAGTTTATAGTAGTAGTAGTTTATAGTAGTAGTAGTAGTAGTAGTAGTAGTTTATAGTAGTAATAGTTTATAGTAGTAGTAGTAGTAGTAGTAGTATTAAGACGATGTACGCGTGATAACATGCGAGTTAGAGGCAATGATGCAACCTACCCTCGATGCAACCTGCCCCCGCTCTCCCCTACCCGCTATAACAACATCAGGGCAAGGTAATGAGAATTAAGATCTCTATTCCCTATTAAATCTCTATTCCCTTGGCCTTGCATCAGGGTTGAGGAAGCTTGCACAGCCTCGCCGCGCACAACAGGCAAAGAATTGGATAGGCTGGATACTTATAGACGTAACAAACCAACGAACAGAATACTTATTGGTGAGGGTGTTTTTCTGAGCCATCCTCAGGAGGCGTACCCTATCATGTGCCTTCTAATTTGCTGTATTATCAAGCATACCATATTACCATTGCATACTTTTCATGTGCAGACGTCCACTATTTACAAACAAAAGGACTTTTCTGAAATACATCGTTGTTCTAAAAGAGCCAGTTTACATTTTCACAATCACGTAGTGCAAAGGTACAAACTTAGTAGTAGTATACAAGACACATTGCACTCATTGCAGTCTACACCTGATTCATGGAAAGAAATATATGAGGCTAAACAGTGAATCAATAACACATACAAACTTAATTTGCACGGGTGACCAAAGTTCACCATTAACATCAACATAATGTATTGCACGCCGCCTCAGCCTGCCATTGCCGTCGCCACCACTATCTATATTAATCCTATAGTTTTGTCTGGAATGTCTCAAAGTGCGGAGAAGTGACAATAAAATCCATGCCGTGTTGAAATGGGACAGTCTGTGTTTGTGTGTGTGTGTGTGTGTGTGTATTTACTAAGTTGTATTTACCTAGTTGTGTTTTACAGGGCCTGAGCTACACTCGTGTGGTGTCGTCTCCGTATCTACATTTATCCAGTCTTTCTTTCAACTGGTGCACATTCTTTGCCGAGATCACCTCCTCATTTAGTCCATTCCAAACTTCTACATTGCTATGAGGGAAGCTGTGGTTCTGGCTGTTCTTTATGTTGTTCAGGCATGTGTATGTGTGTGTGTGTGTGTGGTTGGGTCCTCCACAACCATGCATACATCCAGACACTCATCTTGTGGTCGTCACCGTCATTCACAGTCATCAGAGAAGGAGGTATCGAGTCCACACGAGCCCCTTGCTTTCTCAGGACTCACATGGATGGAGGTAATGAGTCTATACCTTGAACTCGCTTTCACAGTCACACACATCATCTCAGGCTTGTTTTTCAACCTCCGAGAGTCTTTACAAACATTTTGGGTTTCTTTCAATAATAAAACACTCCCCAAAAGTTCAAGTCCCTTGGATACATCTGTCTATATATACTGAAGTTTATAAAAGCAGATTTTGTCCATGTTTTTGTTCTGTACATTATTGGCCAGGATTCTCGGATAAAAATTTAGTAGTTAAAATGTTTGAAATATTGTTGCTTGTATCTATCCACATTAATGTGAGGCTGTGGCTTGTAGATGTACAGGTTGGAGGGTCGTCCGTTGTAGGGGAAGTACTTGTTTAGGGTCAGCCAGGGCCTCTTGGTCGGCCTGTGCGTGGTGGTGGTGGTGGTGGGGCGTGGTGTAGTAGTGGTGGTGGTGGTGGTGGTGGTGCTCGGGGGCGTCCAGAAGGTGGGGACTGTGGTGTGCTGCGTCCAATGATACACCTGCGTAGGCCGCCCATTGTTTTTAAAGTCGATGCCAACCTGAAGGAAGTGTTAGTAAGATTATAATAGTAACATAAAAAAATAAAAAAGGAAAAAAATAAAAGAACATAACATAAGAAAATAAGGAAGCTACAAGAGGCAGTGAGACCTACGGGTGGTAGTTCCTGTAATGTAATATGTGTATAGTGTATAGTGAAATAGTGTAATATGTTGCCTTGGCCACGCGAATGAAGTGTACAAGTTAATGGGTCACAGCATATAGGTATACACAGGTATTTAGCAAGCGTCAAGGTGGGCCACTTACATAAGAACATAAGAAAATAAGGAAGTTACAAGAACCGTGAGACCTCACTTGGTAGTTCACTTCTCTTTTCTCTTTCTCTCTCTTTCTACTTTTGGTTTCCCCCCCCTCTTCGTCTTCTCTTTTTCGCTTTCTCTTTCTCCTCTTTCTCCTTTCTTTCTTGTCTCCTTTCTCTTTTCCCCATCTTTCTCTTTCTCTTTTTCCTCTTTCTATTCCTCTTCCTCTTTCTCTTTCTCTTTCTCTTTCTCTTATCTTTCTCTTTCACTTTCTCTTTCTCTTTCTCTTTCCTTCTCTTCTCTCTTTCTTTTTCTCTCTCTCTCTCCTTCTCTTCTCTCATCCGGTCTCTCATCTCCTATCTCTCTCCTCTCTCTCTCTCCTCTCTCATCTCTCTCTCTCTCCTCTCTCTCTCTCTCTCCTCCTCTCTTCTCTCCTCATCTTCTCTCCTCTCTCTCTCTCTCTCGCCTCCTCTCTCTCTCTCTCTCTCTCTCTCATGCTAAGCAACTAAGCCAGTTGTTACAATTATTCGAATGTATAAGATGCTTTAATACTATTGTGGTACAGTACTTAGTTCGTATAGATAAGGACCGCATGAAAATAGTATGCATGTTTTTTTGTTTTTTTGTTTTTTTTGTTTGTGTATTGTTTAACAGCATTTAGCCTGTTTAACTCAGATCTTACTATTGTTTTTTTGTTGTTTGTTTGTTTTTTGTCCAATTTCTTACAGATAAATGTTTTATGTGATGTTTCTATGTTCTAAATTCCTTAGTTTCTGCAATGCCTTTCATGACGTGATGGCAAATCTTATATATCGATTATTGGCCCGTATTAGAGCACCTGCTCATCGGCTTATCTTTCTCAATGTAATTTTATATTGTGTAAACTATTTATACGTACACTTGATTTAGACCAATAACAATTATCAATTATCCATTATCATGAAGATCAAGACATGCATGGATACTACGAACACCACATAGATAAAGAGCTTATTATGCTTATTATGTTTGATGTTTAATTAATGTTTGCATCTCGTTAACCTTGCTTTCTTTGCTTATAATTGTCTGTTAGGGTGTTGGGTGGTGGTGGTGGGTATAGTGGTGGTGGTGGTAGTGGTGGTAATGGTGGTGGTGGTGGTATGGTGATTGTGGTGTAGGGGGGGGAGTATAAGCTCAAGTAATGTTCCTTGGTTTTTATAAGATTCGTTTATTTCATAAGCTTATCGTTGTTGTTTTGACGCGATCCACTTCTCATTCAACGCTTTTTTTTACGGGGCTGCCAATTAGCTTGCTTTTTTGGGTGTTTATCAATGTCTTTGTTGTTCCGTTAAATTATATTATCCCCTTGAGAACCCTGAACGTCCTTTTCATTGTATTGGGTGACCATTAACGATATTTAGTGAGTAGATAAGCATATGTTTATAGATATGATCTGTATAGCATCCTTGTCCACTAGCTAATTTGGTATATTTTGTTACTTTTCGTAATTTTATGGCTCGACAACATACAATTTTTTATAGCCAAGGAAAGATCTGGGCGTGAAGGCGTTAATACAAGTGAGATGGACACGGCTTTTGCAACACAGTGTAAGTTGAAGTGTGAAGTGGGTTAGCATGACGTAAACTATACTGGTCTTCTGACAGAATGATGAGGCTTGGAAAAATAGATTGAAAGAGATGTCATGAAATCCTTAACCCTTTCACACCTAGATCTTTCCTTTGCTATGTAAAATCATCTGTTATTACCCATTGAATTGTAGGAAAACTAGCTTAATTACCAATTATCTAATTGACAATGATTTACAGGTCATATCTATAAAATATTGCTTAATCCACTAAAAATCGTCTGAATGGTACCCAAATTACATGAAAATTACGTGAGACTAGGTCCTCTGTGAGAAAAGTCGATAACGTATAATCTCTCTAATTTTCATCGTTTTTTCATTATGAGCGAACGTTTTTAATCCATCACACTTATATATGTTTTGGACATGATATCTTTCTTTTGAGTGCATGATAATAGTAATTAACTGGGTCGGGCCTTTCACCCCTTGAGGTCCCAGAACGTAATTTCCATTGTATTTGGGTACCATTTGACGCTTTTTAATGTTATTTTATAGATATGACGCTATTTAGTATCCTTGTCCCACTAGACTATTTGGGTATATTAAGTTACTTTTTGTAAATTTTTGGCTCGACAACATACAATTTTTTATAGCAAGGCAATTCCTTAGCAATTATAGTTATCTGGGCGGGAAGGGGTTAAAGAGTACATACCTACCGACGATGGAAGCTCTTAACTTTTAGGAGCTTAAAATCGCTCGAAAGCGGGAAGCATTTCATCAGTAGGACACACAACAGCATACATTATGCTCTCACATTGCATGAACTTTCTCTGTTTATATCATAGTCCACTTCCGGCGGCCAACTATCCACCACCACCACTTCTTTTCACCTCCATTAGTAAGTACATGCTATTAACCCCCTTCACGGGCCCAGATCCTTTCCTTTGCTATAAAAACAATCTACGTTGTCAGCCATAAAATTATAACGAAAGTACTGACTATACCAAATTCGCTAGTGGACACGGATACTAAACAGTCATATCTATAGAATATTGCTTATTCTATTACAATCGTCAAATGGTAGTCAAATTACAATGAACTTACGTTCTGGGCCTCAAGGAGTTTAGATTTCCCCCCCCCCCCCCTTTTATTTCATTAGTGTCTTGTTACTTGTTATCTTGGTGGACATGGTACAAAAAAAAAAAAAGTGTCGAAACTATTGATGCTATAACAATGATAACAGCAACAACAATGCTAATAACAACAGCATTAACATCAACAAACACACCAGCAACTGCACACTAGCAAATGCAACAACAATGACAACAACAAAAACAGACACTACTCAACACTACTATATTATATACTACTAGTCTACTAATTACTACTGTAATATTACTACTACTTCTACTACTACTACTAATAAAGCCACACTGCAAAACAACGACCTTAACGACAACAACAACACAACTACTACTTCTACTACTACTACTACTACTACTAAGCACAACTGCCAAAACAACACCATTAACGACAACTACAACAACAACTACTACTACTAGCTACTACTACTACGACTACTACTGTTATTAGTACTATACTCTACTACTACTACTACTACTACTATCTACACTAACTACTACTACTACTTACTACTACTACTACTACTACTCTCTACTACTCCTACTATTACACCACCAACTACTACTACTACTACTATACTACTTACTACTACTACTACTACTACTACTACTACCTACTACTACTACTGGTTACTACTACTACGGCTACTACTACTACTACTACTAAATACTACTACTACTACTCCTTACTACTTACTCTACTACTCTACTTACTACTACTACTACTAAAACTACTATAGTACTGCATGATAGGTGAAAGGTATTGTGGGTTTGATTAACAGGCATGGATTTGGCCGCCAGGTAACTATAGCCTCAGTGGTGATTTTTAGAAGATTTAGGGCCATCTCAGATTCGAACCTGTGACAAATGGCGGCCATTTTCCAAGATGGCCGCCATCGCTATTTGACATTCTTTGATATTGTAGGTTAAATCAATTCTTGGGTGGGAATGTTTTTTCTTAGTATTTATAAATCATACATCAGTCAATTTTTTTTTTTTTTTTTTTTTACTGTCCCCCTAACAGTTGAAATGGCACATAATTACTATGTTTAGCTAAAAAAATAATAATTATGATTTTTCCGTCATGTTACATTTTGGAAATCAGGACAACTTTCGTCAAGGTGCGTCAAACACCCTAATTATTCTTCTGTTTTGGCGTAGCAAGTACACACAATAGCTTTTTATAGTCCAATATGCAAGTCCATAGTATGAATTGTGTCCAAACGTAATGAACTGTTCTCTGTGAGCCCGTCACTCAGAGCACTGTCCACCGCACTGACAAAGACTGTACACTAAGAGCCGCTTCTGGCATTTGCAGGCGTCCTCTGCAGCCGTTCTTGCAGCCACATCGCAATAGTTTTCTGCAGCTTCTTCTGATGCTTCTTGTAGGGTCGATCCAGGTTATACCCCTCCACCGACCAGGCTTCTTGTTCCGCCACCATTCACTTTGGATGACGGAACTCTGGGGCAGGGGTCATCATTTGCCCAAGACAGTGACCAGCCTTGTAGATCAGCTCTCTTGTGTGTAGGATGAGTGCCCTGTGTAGGAGGCAGACCATCATAGCTCTGCCTCTCTTGCTGAACATCTGTTTTCTTGTCCTGGTTCAGCCACAACCCTCCTCTGTGCTGGTGCGACCGTACAGCAGGACCACATAATCGCTCCAGTGGTTGCATCCACTCGTCAATGGCTCGTGGGTCTGGCATGCACCCAAGGCCGCAGAATGCCTTGGTTGTGACGTCTCCATAGGGGTCCCAGGTGTCCCATGCAGTCCTTCTTGCCCCCTGCCGCCAACCGAGGACACCATGTCACAGTCCAGTGAAATCGGTGGAACATCGGCAATGGGCCACACATCTGTCAGGACCACGAGCTTTGGTCGATCTCATGATCAGGATGAACCTGAAGCTCTTCCAGCTCCAATGCCGTCCCACAGTTCAGCGATGTTGAGGCGATTGGCTGATGCTTATGCCAGGATTACCACGTCTGTAGTCAACTGTGCGTATTTGACACTTTTGACTGTACCCCTGTTGTTACGCGGCATCCTGTAGTGCAGGAGGATACGACGCCCGGGGAGTGTCAAACGCTCCTCATTCGTGCATAGGCGCTAGAGCTAACACGTCCCTGGCGATTGGATCAAAGAACGCCCAGTGCCTTGTGTATTGATGAATGTTTGTTTGGTGTTCATGTCTGCCCCGTTAGAAGCCAGGAAGGAGAACAGCTCCGTCTTGTTTGTCGTTGAATGCGGAGAAACTCTTGCCAGTCTATATTAAAATGAAATCACAATCTAACAAAAACCTGCATTCCTTATCCAAGGCTAATTCCAAGCCAATCATGGATCCTTCTGGCTCCAAATAATATAAAAAATGGTATTTTATTCTAATTATCCTTTGACAATCCCACAATCTATTGTACCCAAACAATTAGCATATGCCACTAAGTAAGAAAAAACTAGAGAGAGAAAAAAAAAGTAGAGGAAAACAGAAAAGAGTGCACAGAGCACCATTGCTATGGCGGATACACATTCCGAAGATATTTTTGGCAGCCATTTGTAAAATGGCAGCACTCCGCTCATGGAATGAATCTGGAATGGCCCTATAGGTCAAATATCTTTAGTAATGGCAACCTATTTCACCTATCTTTTACGGGGCGCCGAAGAAGGTTTTGATGCCATACACTTTGAAACATTCCTGTTTTCTTTCTCTCGTATGGGTTTGATTAATAGCTTAGTTATTATTTTGCTCTATTTGTTTCGAGCTTGTCTTAATTTCCTTTTTTTTTTATTTATGATTATTTAAAGTAATAATGGTAAAGAATAGGATATCGATGTGACGTGATGTGGTTGACCCGGGGTTTGATTATTTTTTTCTTTCCCATCATAATTTTTCTGTTCTGTTCCTTCCTTGGTATATGTCCTGGTCGCGTAAGTAGACGAATCTATTAACAAGGCGGAGAATGGAGTATTTGCTGAGTGTTGGGCGTACAAAAACATGGCGGAGTTTGTTTTGTTGCAGCCATGTGGTGTCATAATATAATAATAATGATAAATTAATAATAATAATATAAGAATAATAATAATACTTTTATTCTCGCCCGGCGGCATAACAAAAAAAGAAGGCAACAAGACAGAGTTACTTAAAGTATAGACTCTAGAGCAATGCCTATATGGAGGGTGTGGAGGTGTCAAGGCTTCATGAGGGTGTGGAGGGTGTCATGCCCTTCAGGAGGATGTGGAGGGTGTTACTGCCTTCATGGAGTATGTGGAGGTGTCAATGCCTTCATGTAGGGTGTTGGAGGGCTTCAATGCCTTCTGGAGGATGTGGATGGTGCATGCATTCATGGAGGATGTCAAGGCCTTCATGGAGGGGTGTCATGCACTTCATGGAGGTGTGGAGGGTGTTAATGCCTTCATGGAGGATGTCAATGCTTCATGGAGGTGTGGAGGGTGTTAATGCCTTCGATGGAGGGTGATGGAGGTGGTCAATGCCTTCCTGGAGGATGTTGGAGGGTGTCAATGCTTCATGGAGGGTTGGAGGGTGTTAATGCCTTCTTGAGGGTGTGGAGGGTGGTTAATGCCCGTCAATGGGATGTCAATTGCCTTTCATGGAAGGGTGTGGAGGGTGTTTAAGCTGCCTTCATGGAGGATGTGGAGGGGTGTTTAATGCCTTCATGGAGGATGTCAATGCCTTCATGGAGGGTGTGGAGTGTCAATGCCTTCATGAGGTTTGTTAATACCTTCATGGAGGCTTATCACTTGCCTTCTGGGGATGGGAGGGGGTGTATAATAATGCCTTCATGGAGGATGTCAATGCCTTCATAGGAGGGTGTGTGAAGTGTCAATGCCGTTCATGGAGGGTGGTGGGGTGTCAATGCCTTCATGGAGGATTGGAGGGTGTTAATGGCCTTCCTGAGGGTGTGGAGGGTGTTAATGCCTTCAGATGGTGTGGAGGGTGTTAAATTGCCTATCATGAGGATGTCAATGCCTTCTGGAGGGTGTGGGGGATGTTCAATGCCTTCATGGAGGATGTGGAGGGTGTCAATGCCTTCATGGATGATGTGAGGGTGTTATGCCTTCTGAGTATGTCCAATGCCTTCATGGAAGGAGTGTGGAGGATGTCCATGCTTTCATGGAGGGTGTCAGGGTGTCAATGCCTTCATGGAGATGTGGAGGGTGTCCTCCTTCATGGAGGATGTCAATGCTTCATGGAGGATGTGGAGGGTGTCAATGCCTTCATGGAGGATTTGGAGGGTTGTTAATGCCTTCCATGGAGGGTGTGGAGGGTGTCCAATGCCTTCATGAGGCTGTGTAAGGGAGTCCTAGCCAGGCGCTGTACCGACGAGGCCCACAAGTCATCCATGAAGGCGTAATTTTTGGCCCCACAGATCCACCAATGTTCCCAAGGGGCCTCCCGCTCCTTGATCTCCTCCCTCCTCCCGCACAGGGTATACTCATCTTGACTCCCCACGTCGTTTCTCGAGGGCGGGGGCGGGGGGGGAGGGAGTGGCAGTAGAATGCCATATTCTCGATATGCTGCTCTTCCCACGTTTCTCCTGTACATAGTCATACTCCCCATCCCAGTAATGACCCTCCTTGATCAAGTAGTCATAATCCGCCAAGTCTCTATCCTGCTCTTTGACTCCTCCACGATGTCCTGATTCGTCCCATATAGTTAAGAGACTCGTCCTCGATTAGAGCTTCCTCTTCCTTACAGTCATTGACATGAGGAGTTTTCTCTCACCTTGCTGCGGGCTATGCCCTGTGGCGCCACATCACAGGCCGGTGTCGTGGCCCTGGCACCCTCGTCTGTCAGTGTGTCATACTCATTATTGACGTCCTCCTGTGAGAGGCGCCCTGTTGGGTGTTGGCCGCTGCCTAACACCATCTGCTTACCATTGCGAACAGTGCCGTTGAAGACCGTCCCTGTCCTGCAAGTGGCCTGCAGCGCTTCCTCCCTCTGAGGCTGATAGGGTACTTGCTGTGTCCCCTTTTTGGTTAGTCTCACAGCCTCTCAGAGGTCGGGCGAGGGTCCATTTATTTCCCTGGTGAAGACGGAGTCCCGCCCGCCAGGTCAGCTCACGCTCACAGGGTGTCCCGTCCTTCTTTCCCCTAGGTGTGCCCACTTTTCAGCACGGCAACCTGGTGCATAGGTGTGTCCGCACACGATCCCTCGGGGCAATCATCCGCCAAGTCACCGCGGGGAGGTGAAGGAGCGATCACCGGCCCGCCTCCTGCTCCCCAGCACCCGCAGCCGTCGTCCTGTAGACGCCTCAAGGCGTCCACGGCGGCCCCTGCTCGGCACCCTCACGCTCGAGGTCACTTTGAGCCTCAACTTTTGGTAGCCCATTTCTGTTTTCTTAGGGAAATGTAAAGAATATTGACAATTCCTATAGAATAGTCTGTTTGTGTGTTTTTAGATCCTCTCTATCCCTCTGCTCCCTCCCGCTTATTCCATTGCCCTCTTTCATGAAGTAATCATCATCTTATTATTTATATTCTTATTCTATATTTTGCTCTGTTTTGTCTTCGTGTCCCAATTATCACTGGTGCGTTTTTTATCTTGCTTCTTTTTTTTTTTTTTTTGCTTTTATTTTAAGGAGAGAAATGAAGCGACGACTCTTTTGGGGGGGATTTTATTTTTTTCTTTCATTTTTTCCATCCTGTTATCGTTTTCTGAATATCTATACTTAATCGAGTGATTTCCTATATACCTTTTTAAACCCACATTTATATATCATCTGTGTTTATAAATATACACATCCCCCTCCTTAGCTATTTTAGCTTTTGACTTTTTTTTCTCCCTTTTGTCCTTCCGCCTTGGAAAAGGACGTGGGAGGAAACAAAATTAAGAGCAAGTAGAACGAAGGGGAAACAGAGGAGAGAGAGAGGGAGAGGAGAGAGAGAGGAGAGAGAGAGGAGAGAAGATAGAGAGAGAGAGAGAGAGAGAGAGAAAGAAGAAAGAAGAGAGAATAATTTAATATTTTAGTCTTAACTTGCTACCTTTTTAAGCCATCTGCGTGGGGATTATATCGTGTTTTAAAATAAAAAACAAAATAAATATATATATATATTCTATATATGATATATATATATATATCTATATATCTATATAATAGAGAGAGAAGAGAGATGAGAGAGAGAGAGAGAGAGAGAGAGTATTTTGAGCCAGAGGGAAAACCAGAGAAAGAGAGAACGAACAGAGATGATAGGCGAAAGGTGAGAGAAAGAGAAGTCAGAACTAAAGAGAGTCGAGAGAGAGAGAGAGAGAGAAAGAGAGAGAGAGAGAGAGATGAGAGTGAGAGAACACCTGACGCATGTTGTATTCTTTCCTAGTTGGCTTGAAATGAGGATTTTTATTATTTTAGAATCCGCTCACAATTGAATGGATTTGGACACACTCCGAACCACCAATACCCAAAGCATTAGCTTCCGAGCCATCCTCTACCATGTGGCCGACTTCACCACCGAGGATAACTGAGCTTTACGATGTGGTAGAATAATGTTGATGCTTGAGAGAGCGGATGAGAGAGAGTGTTAGTAGGAGGAGAGAGCAGAGAGCGAGAGAGTATAGAGTATGTGAGAGAGAGAAGAAGAGAGAAGGAGAGTGAGAGAGGAAAGAGAGAGAGTATGAGTAGGGCAGAGTAAGTAGAGTAGACTGAGTAGGAGTTAGAGAGAGAGAGTAGAGAGGAAGGGAAATCGATGAAGAGATAGGGATCACATGGAAGAAGAGATGAGATTGATAGATAAATTAAGTTACAAACAGAGGATTAGGTGATAAATGAGAGAACCTGAAGTAGGGAAGATAGGGAGAGAAAGAGTAAGGATTGTGGGAAGTGGAAGAGAGAAGGGATGGGAGAGGACGATAGGATAGGGATAATGGATGAGGAAGCTAGAAGGAGGGTATGGGGCGGCAGTTGTTCTGCTTGATAAGGATCGCAACAAGCAATTCAGAGATCCTCATACCTGTCTCTCCTGTCCAGGGGCGGCCTGATTGATCTGATTTAATGGCCTAAAAAGTGAATGTGGTTAGACTGATTCGAGGGTCATGATACTAGCATACTACATAAGCATACACTTTTACACTACTTTTTCTTCTTCTTTTCATGCTCCTCAGCCCCTAACAAAGACACAAAAAACACAGTTACACACAAAAGCCTCGCGGCTTCCCTCCTCTGCCCGCTGTACAGTATTGTGGTCACAGCTTCAGGAGGAGGTACATCCGTCTTCACTTTCCGGGATGTGTTTTGCTTGCTGCCTCCCTGCCCGCGCATGGCCCGCAGAGGATTAAGAACCACAGTCTAGGTCATGTAGCTATAAGACATGGAGGCTAGTGTGTTGAGATATGGCAGCATTGGGTCTTGAGACAAAAGGTTGAGTGGCAATGGTGAGATAGTTGGCAGGCGTTTTCATCTGGGCGTCATTTAACGCTGCATAAGATATCTTGACCGGAAATTCTGTACGTTAAACAGCAAAGAAGTATCTATTTTTTTCTAAAAGGATACCAGCATTCTGAATACGGCTACGGACTTATAAACCTGGAGGGCATGTGTTTGAAGAGATCTGGCATGTGCACTGGGCTTGAAGAAGTGACGGCTAATGGGTATATGTTGAGGAGGGTAAGGATAGGAGAAGAGACCCGTCTGCAGTAAAATATAGGGGTAGATATTAAGTGGTAGATATTGTTAGACATGCGGTAACTCGGCACCATCACTTCGCCCTTTTTAAACGCCTATGTTCGCTTAGTCTGGAGTGGTATGATTAGCTTTGCTCGATTATAGCACCTATCATGCTACTTGTGGCGTCTTTATGCTGGACGTCCTATTTTAGACTGAGAGGTTGAAAGGGTATATTTGGCGGTCGATCGAAAGGTGTTGTTATATTATGTTAAGGGTAGGAATAAAGGGTAGCAGCTATTTTCATGCACTACCACCACGGCTCATTTTTCTAGCCACTTTTCCCTACGTCTCATTCTTTTCTAAGAGTGGTGAAGAGAGGTAGAAGGGAAGATAGAACACCTGGAGGAGATATGATTAAGAGATTAGATCGACGTAGTAATGGGTATAGTGAGTGGGTTGGGGTGATGTGAATGGGGGTGGGTTTGGCGGTTACTACATATACATTTCTAGCATCCATCAGATTCAGGTAAAGCTAGAAGGGGAGCATATCTTGGAAGAGTTCCTGATGTTTGGTCGGGCCCGGGGCGGTCGCTACGGCATAGCCCTCCGGCAGGATCTAGCTAAATAAGTCTGGCCCGGGCGGGCGGCTTTGCGGCTAGTTATATAAATAAATGGTGATTTGCGACTAGAACGGTTAGTTACTAGATTAATTCAAAATGCTATCATTCAATTAACTCACCATTAAAAATGTTCCATTCATCCATTAGTGATTCGGTGTCAACCTGGAAATTTACCGAACCCCGTTATGTTGTATTATTAATTCCGAGGCTGATGTATGGTTGTAGAACTTACTACAGCAAATGGTTAGATTTCTACAAGTGAGAACCGGATTATAACTACGTTCTTGTATATGATTAAAAGTAGCAGTATGAAACCCACCTGGACAAATGTTGTTGGAATACATATGATGTAGGATCAGGCCTGCACGCTGGAGCCGGTGCTGCTTCACTGCACTCGTTGATGATAAGGTAACATTCGAGTGGGCAGTCACCTATATGTAAGACTAAACTTAGTATGCTTAATAGTTTGGATGTTTTTTGAATGAATCTGGCACTCGTTTTTGGTTGAAATCAATGTTTGTTCCTAGGTTAGGGTGAGGTGTACCCGCCCCGCGCCCCTCCCCCCGGCTCCCACGAACCTTGCCCGCTTTGCACTGCCGATATTCATAATTTTCTTTTTTTCCTGCTTCATCTGTTACTAAAGAAAAACCCCACCTCTACCTAACATCACATAATCTGATTTTAACCTAACTTAAACGGTTTCTGGCTGAAATAATGATAAATTTTCGGTGAGTAAATGTATCACCATTAATATATTCCGAACTCGCCCGTGGAAATGGGGTTTTAAAAATCTCAGAATGACGAAATTTAACATGATTGATGTAGGTACAATCCTAGGATTTTTAAAGCTCACGACTGCAAATGATACCGATGATAATATGTTCTCTCTTCCGTTGAGTACAGGGTGTTACGGAGTCGAGACATGTGAGTTGTCTAGAGGATGGGTATCGAGGACGGAAACGCCCGAAACCTAACAAAAAGTGATGGAAAGAAGTAATAACAATAACAATTTAATAATATCAAATAAATCACCTTGTAGCAAGGAGTAAGAGATGCTTTGAAGCACAACATAGACTGACTAATATAATTCTTATATAACTAAATGACGCAATTATGTAACATAACACAAGATAATTAACCTAGAGAAACACAAAAAGAAATACTAAGATAATTTCACCACCAGGTAGTAAGCTAATAATAATAATTTAGTTGACTTGAGTAGAGTCACCCCGGTGCTAATGTTGACTGGTTGGTACTTACTTAAAGGCACAAGAATGGTGTTACTGCTAGTTCCCCTCGAGAGGTAGTAACATCTTCAGCTATATACAGATGAAACTGACTAACAAGAAAACACGAGGTTTTATAAATGCCCTCGTATTTTGGCCCTGGGGCTGCTTCACTCAGCTTTGGTCGGAACACAACCGGCGGATCCCGGAGTATTTCCGGTGTCTTCTTCGTGGTGATTGAGGAAGGGTAGTTTAGTGGTACTCTACTCCAGGCATTGTGTGTGTGGTGGGTGTGTGTTGTGTGTTTGTGTGTGTGTGTGTCACACAGGATGAGGATAGGCGAAGCTTATAAGGGTAATCTTAAAACAAAGAAAAAAAAAGGTAAAACTGCAGTTAATTCATACATACATCCGTTACGTAAACTGACATAACTAGTGGAGACTGTGCCCCCCCTCCCACCAGACTCAACCGCTAGTTAACTAACTTAACCTGGACATTGGGTTGTACGTACCAAACCTAACTGTATGGGTGGGATTAGGCCTCCCCGGGTCCCAGAAAAAACCCCCCTTTATGTTATTAATTTCCGACGGCTGATGTGGGGTTAGAAATACTGCAAAATGGCAGATCTACAGGTGAGGACGGTTTTAGCTACTGCTTTTGTATTGGTATTAAACTGCAGTAGAACTAAAAAAACTGCCGGAAAACAAATCATCATTATTAGAAAATACAGCGAATCTATATATCATGAAGAGAAGTCGTGTCCAAAAAATCAGCGGGATTGCCCCCCTGACAAACAAAATTTCGGTCCACAATTGTAAGAGTTATAACAGTAGTGAACAGTGAATCAGGCAGCAGCTTGAGCTAGACCTCGCTGAGTGCCACGGATTATATATAAATATTCACAGTAAAGCCACTACATCGAAAATTAGCATTGCACCGCGTAAAACAAAGAATGGAACTCGGATACTCAATTTATTCACTCTGCAGATCATATCCCTGCATAGAGGTTTCGATACAGCCACGAAGATCGAGAAAAACTTGAATGTGCTCCCACGCAGTGATCCTCTTAGTTAGGATGCTTTCTTAGATATTAAGTTTTTTGTGAAAACTAATAATGATATACATTATAAATATGGAAAAACGACAGTTCACTACAAACAAGTGACTAATGGTAGCTTATAAAAGATTACCATTTCTTATTAACATGTAGGATTCATACTTGGACGAACGTGGGGATTAGGGCGGGCTACACACTTTATCCCCTCCATAAATAACAACTGTAGGGAGATCGGGCAGGTTGCATCGAGGGTAAGGTTTGCATCATTGCCTCTAACTCGCATTAACTTTTTTAATTATTATTATTGTTGTGGGTTGTAGTAGTAGTAGTTTATAGTAGTAGTATTTTTAGTAGTAGTCGTAGTATAGTGTTTTATATAGTAATAGTTTTTAGTGTATAGTAGTAGTAGTAGTATTATTAGACGACTGTACGCGTGTAAACATGCGAAGTTGAGTGCAATGATGCAACCTCCCTCGATGCACCTGCCCCCGCTTCCATCCCCACCCGCTATACAACATCAAGGGCAAGGTAATGAAATTAGATCTCTATTCATATTAAATCTCTATTCCCTTGGCCTTGCATCAGGTTGAGAAGCTTGCACCGCCTCGCCGCGCACAACAGGCCACGAATTGATAGGCTGTACTAATTATAGACGTAACAACCAACGAACAGAATCTTATTGGTGAGGGTGTTTTTCTGAGGTCCATCTCAGGACGGCGTACCCTATCAATTGTGCCTTCTAATTGCTGTATTATCAAGCATACCTATTACCATTGCATACTTTTTTCCATGGTGCGCAACGTCCTTATTTACAACAAAAGGACTTTTCTGAATACATCGTTGTCTACAAGAGCCAGTTACATTTTCACCATCACGTAGTGCCAAAAAAAAAGGTACAAACTTATAGTAGTTACAGACACATTGCACTCATTGCATCTACACCTGATTCATGGAAGAAATATCTGAGGCTAAACAGTGATCAATAACGCAATTACAATCTTAATTTGCAACGGGTAGACCAAAGTTCACCATTAACATCAACAATGTATTGCACGCCGCCTCAGCCTGCCATTGCCGTCGCCACCACTATCTATATTAATCCTATAGTTTTGTCTGGTGTTCAAAGTGCGGAGAAGTGCAATAACAATCATGCCGTTTTGAACTGGGACAGTCTGTGTTTGTGTGTGTGTGTGTGTGTGTGTGTATTTACTAATTTTTTTATTTACCTAGTTGTGTTTTTACAGGGCCTGAGCTACACTCGGTGTGGTCCCGTCTCCGTATCTACATTTATCCAGTCTTTCTTTTCCAACTGGTGCACTTCTGTGCCGAGATCACCTCCTCATTTAGTCCATTCAAACTTGCTACATTGTATGAGGGAAGCTGTGGGTTTCTGCTGTTCTTTTATGTTGTTCAGGCATGTGTGTGTGTGTGTGTGTGTGGTTGGGTCCCTCCACAACACATGCTACATCCAGAACTCATCTTGTGGTCGTCACGTCCTTCACATTCATCAGAGAAGGAGGTATCGAGTTCCACGAGCCCCTTGCTTTCTTAGGACCTCACATGGGATGGAGGTAAGAGTCCTATAACCTTGAACTCGCTTTCACAGTCCAC
>JACEEZ010001645.1:0-2500 GCA_016584305.1 Chionoecetes opilio | reverse complement strand
TATGCGCGTGTAGAGTATTAATCTTTCTTCCTTAGTTTTTTGTTTCTTTCATTCATTGAGGGCTTCAGATGTTGGCCCTGCACATTCTGGAGGCTGTGATGGTTGGCCTTGCCCGTGCCATGTGGCGTAGCTGATATTTATAGTGCAACCCGCGGTTTGCGGCTATAACTATAATAAGGATTGGCTAGATCGCGACATAGGACTCTTGGCTCCAGTATAGGATACACATAAACACTGAGGAAGACTACCATGGGAAACGCCAGGATTTTAGGATACAAAATACAAGGATACAAATGAAGAACAGACAGCAACAGCCCTCTGGGACAACGAGGTTGCTGTGTGACTAATTTCTACCACTAATATTTTCTACTGTTAGAAGTAAGTAAAATTATTATGTGGTGTCCATTGAGGTGCGGAGGTGTGGTTCTTGCGGGGCCGTAGTAGTTACGAATGGGCAAGTCAATCCTCCCAGGCCATATGAGGTGTTTGTTGATAGGGTGAGCTCAAACGCGCGTTGTGTTTGGAGGGCCAGAAGACAGGGTAAACGCAACCATTGTGTGAGACCCCATTAGGGAGGTCGTCTTGGTGCCCGCGCGCCCCTCCCTCAGGCAGCAGCTCGTCCCGCTCTACCTCCTCTCCCTGTGTGTTGTGTGTGTTGTGTTGTGGTATCGCCCCTCCTCGCCCCTCTGACGTTCTCTTTCCTTGTATTAGTCATTTACTTTCTGTTTTCCATTGTACCTTTCACGGACTTATTCTAGCCCCTCCCCCCTTCTCATCAAATCTCTCTCTCTCTCTCTCTCTCTCTCTCTCTCTCTCTCTTCTCTCTCGCATCTCTCTCTCTCTCTCGTACTCTCGTCTCTACCTCTCTCTCTCTCTCTCTCTCTCCTCTCTCTCTCTCTCCTCTCCTCTCTCTCTCTCTCTCTCTCATGAAGATACATGCATGGATACTACGAACACCACTTGATAAAAGAGTTCATTATGCTATATGAATGTTGATGTTTAATTAATGTTGCATCTCGATACCTGTGACTTCTTGCTATAATTGCTGTTTAGGGGTGTTGGGTGTTGGGTGGTGGTGGTATAGTTGGTGGTGGTGTGTGGTGTGGTGGTATTGGTGGTATGGTTGTGGTGGTGGTAGTGTAGTGGGTGGGGTAGGGGGGAGTATAAGCTCAAGTAATAGATCACTTGGTTTTTATAAGATTCGTTATTTCATAAGCTTATCGTTGTTTTGTTTTAAGAGCAATCCTTCCAGTCAACGATTTTTTTTTACGGTGCAATTGCTTTGCTTTTTTGGGGGTTTATCAATGTCTTTGTTGTTCCCGTTAATTAGATTTCGCCCTTGAGACCCTGAACGTATTATCATTGTATTTGTGTCCTTTAAACGATTTTTAGTGAGTATAAAACAATTTTTTTATAGTATGACCTTTATACCCCTTTGCCCCCCTAGCTAATTTGGTATATTTTGTTACTTTTCAAATTTTTATGGCTCGACACATAAAAATTTTTTTATACCCAAGGGAAAAGATCGGGCGTGAAGGCGTTAAAAAGTGAGATGGCCGGCCTTTGAAAACCACAGTGTAATTTTTTTGAATGAGGAGCATGCTAAATTTTTGGTCGTTGACAAAATATGAGGTTTGGGAAAATAATTGAAAGAGTTCATGAAACCCTTTAACCCTTTCACCCTAGATCTTCCTTTGCTATGAAAAATCTTGTTATTACCCATTGAATTTTACAAAACCCCCTTTTAAATATACCCAATTTAAAATCTAAGGGACAAGGGGATTTTAAAACAGGTCAAAAATCTATAAAAATTTTGTTTTATATCCACTAAAAACGTCTAATGGTACCCAAATTCAAAGAAATTTCTGCTGGGGCCTCATGTGAGAAAAGTCGATAAAAAAATCTCTCAAAATTTCTCGTTTTTCATTATGACGAACGTTTTTTGAATCCCCCAAAACTTATATAGTTTTGGAATGATAGCTTTCTTTTTTAGTGCATGATATAGTAATTCTGGGTCGGGCCCTTTAACCCCTTGGTCCCAGAACGTTTTCCATTTATTTGGGTCCATTTGACGCTTTTTTAAAGATTTTTATAATATGACCTATTTAGATCCTTGTCCCTAGCAATTTGGGGTTTTATTAAGTTACTTTTTTAATTTTATGGGTCGCAACTACAATTTTTTATAGCCAAAAGGGAATTCTTAGGGAAATTATAGTTTCTGGGCGTGAAAGGGTTTAAAAATACTACCCACCACGGGGAAACTCTTAAATTTTCGGCCCTTAAAAAGCTGCGAGGGAGCATTAAACATCATTAGGAACACAAAAAGCATACATTATGCTCTCCTTGCATGAACTTTCCCGTTTTCTGTCACGTCGGCGCCCTTCCACCACCACCACTTCTTTTCACCCCTTTCCATTAATAAATTTTTTTTGTAACAAAATTTTGGGCCCCAAAAATTAAAAAACAAACCCTTTCAAACTGGCCCCCAAAAAAAAAATTT
>JACEEZ010001644.1:5000-7500 GCA_016584305.1 Chionoecetes opilio | reverse complement strand
TATTTTTTATCTATAGATGTATGTATGTATGTATGTATGTATGTGTGTATGTGTGTATGTGTGTATGTATGTATGTGTGTGTGTATGTATGTATGTATGTATGTATGTGTGTATGTGTGTATACCGTATATATATGTACACTTATATGCCTATGTATGTATGTATGTATGTATGTATGTATGTGTGTGTGTGTGTATGTATGTATGTATGTATGTGTATGTATGTATGTATGTATGTATGCATAAACAAAATCTGTCATGAAAAGTATCTATGGATATGATAGAGTTAAGTAGTAGTAGTAGTAGTAGTAGTAGTAGTAGTAGTAGTAGTAGTAGTAGTAGTAGTAGTAGTAGTAGTAGTAGTGGTGGCAGTAGTAGTAGTGGTAATGGTGGCAGTAGTGGTAGTAGTAGTGGTAGTAGTAGTAATAGTAGTAGTTAGTAGTAGTGGTAGTAGTAGTAGTAGTAGTAGTAGTAGTAGTAGTAGTAGTAGTAGTAGTAGTAGTAGTAGTAGCGATGATTATGAATATGATTATTACAAAAACAACAACAACAATAATAATAATAATAATAATAATAATAATAATAATAATAATAATAATAATAATAATAATAATGATAATAATAATATAATAATAATAATAATAATAATAATAATAATAATAATAATAATAATAATAATAATAATAATAATAATAATAATAATAATAAGAGGAAGAGGAAGAAATACTTAACAAGGAAGCGGAAGACAGGAAGAAGAGTAACAGGAAGAGGAGCAGGAGGAGGAGGAGGAGGAGGAGGAGGAGGAGGAGGAGGAGGAGGAGGAAGAGAAGAAGGTCGAGAAGAATGAGTAGGAGGAAAGAACACAGAGAGAGAGAGAGAGAGAGAGAGAGAGAGAGAGAGAGAGAGAGAGAGAGAGAGAGAGAGAGAGAGAGAGAGAGAGAGAGAGAGAGAGAACCCCCCCACACACAGAGACAGAGACCTCCCACACACAAAGAGAGATACCCCCCACACACACACACAGAGAGAAATACCCCCACACACACATAGAGAGAGGGAGAGAGAGATACCCACACACACACAGAGACAGAGACCCCCACACACACACACAGATACCCCCCACACACACAGAGACCCCCCCACACACACAGAGATACCCCCCCCCACATACACAGACAGAGACCCCACCCACACCCACACCACACCCACACACCCACACACCCCAATACTCACAGTCCACATCAATCTTCCTAAGGTGAGCATGTTGGTCCGATGTAAACAAGATGACGGCTGAAGCATTCCTCGCAGCAGCTATCCTCACTTTAACGTCATCTGTACACCGTCCCTTGCCAACTAGCGCTACCCAGGGGCTCTCAGGGACAGGGCCAGGGCTTGACCAGGGATACTCGCAGTCCCTTGTGTCCGTGGAGGTCGTTAATACTTGCCCAAACGCGGTATTGACTTGTCCAGGGGCGTACTTCCCAGTTTGGCAGGTCTCTACTGAGTCGCGGTTTGGGTCCTCGTACGTATAGTTAACGAGGGCTAAGGTTATGGTCGTTCCTTCGTAGGTCCATGTAGCGGTAGTTAAGGGGGTGATTAGGGTTAGGGTTGTTAGGGTGAAAGGTAGGGTGAGGGGGGACATGGTGGGGTGGTGGGGGATTTTTGGGTTGATTTTGGGTTGATTTGTTTTTATGTCATTTTTGGGTTTTAATTGGTGGGGTTTTTTTTATTTGAGTTTTTAATTTTTTTTTTTTAATAATTTATTCGTTTTAAATTAATTTTTTTTTTTTTATTTGAGTTTTTTTTTTTTTTTTAATTGATTTTTTCTTGAGATTGAGAATATTTTTTATTTATTTTCTTTATTTCTTATCACTCGTATGTTTTTTCTGTTTATTTTCCCGTTTTTTCTGTTATTTTCCTGTTTCCATATTAATATTTTTCATCTTTTTCTAATATAATTTTATTCATAGTTTTAATTTTCTGGTATTTTCACTTTTTTCTCCCGATTTTTATTATTTTCTGTTTTATTCGCGTTAATTTCTGTTAATATATCTGTTTCACTGTTTTATTCTCCTGTTTTACTGTTAATATCTGTTTCCCTTGTTCTGTTAATTTCCTTATTTATTTTTATTAGATCGTTTTTTTTCCATATATTTTCAGTTCTATTGATTTTTTCTCGTCATTTTCGATCATAATTTTCAATCATATTTTTTCAAGTGAGTAAATTTTCTTATGTTAGTTAACTATATAAATTCTTCACTAAAACTATCATATTTTCTTTGACTTATTTCCAGTAGTAGTAGTAGTAGTAGTAGTAGTAGTAGTATAGTAGTAGTAGTAGTAGTAGTAGTAGTAGTCGTTATGTTCTGTAGTTAACTATATAAATTCTTCACTCATACTATCATAATTTCTATTAATCATTTCCAGTAGTAGTAGTAGTAGTAGTAGTAGTAGTAGTAGTAGTAGTAGTCGTCCTTATGTTCTCTTTAGTTAACTATATCACT
>JACEEZ010001643.1:0-19399 GCA_016584305.1 Chionoecetes opilio | reverse complement strand
CCCATGTTCTCTAAGAGGGAGTTCAAATTTTCCAGTTTATGATTTTGGATAACACACCTCTGTTTTAATCACCTTTTCATTGGTTTGCAACTGAGAGCATGTGTGCGTATCAATCTGAGCTGCATGTCACTTTACTCAGCAACGATAAATTAATTATGTTATTCATATGTTTGGCTGACTGCTCATCTTTCACTATTTTCTGTGTCAAATGCCTCAAGTCAGTCACACCACTTTCTGTCCAAGCCGAGTCCCCACTACACAACAAGCATGGAAAGCAGAATAAAGCATTAGCCTCGTCACAACTACAGAGCCATTCACATTTCTGATAAATACTGATGTTAAACTGGGGTGTATATTCTTTGTTCCTGCTTATACTGTTCTGTTGAATGAATAAAATTGGTGTAGTCTTTCGCTTGCTTTGATTTTAGTCTTTTCATATAATGTTAGCTGGGAATAGTTGATGTTTAGCAAATACACACAACCCTCGTTTTCCCGGACTAATAGGGGGAGCACTGGTCCGGGAATCGCAACAGTCCGAGGCCATTATCCACCCCGGATGTTTATCCTACTCTAGTATTTACTGTCCGGCAACCGCCAATATCAACTACCCCGCCGCGGACTTGTACGTCACTTTGCTGTTGTTTTTAGGGCTGCGAGGATCCCTTGGGGAACACTATGAGCCCTGGTGATATCCTATGATGTTATCACAGGTGCTGTAGTTGACCTGTCTTATCTCAGGAAGGCACAGGTGAGGCGGATGACAGCGTGTTGTCGGGAGGGGTGGACGCCAGCCCCCGCCAGCAGGGTGGGCAGGTCACAGGTGGCGACGTTTCAGGGTGAGGAGTTGAGAATGTGGCACTACACGGGGAGTGGAAGCGCGGACACTGCAGCAGAAAAGTTTTCAATAGTCTCAGAGACGTTCCTGCACCAGGGGCAGTGGGGGTCAGGGGACTGACGGAGGCGGTCAGGCGGTGCAGGTGAACCGTGAGTGTCGTGTGCCCAAAATATAAACAATACGACCACTGTGCATGCGCCATATGGGGGGATGCCAGCCCCCACCAGCAGGGTGGGCAGGTCAAAGGTGGCGACGTTCAGGGTGAGGAGTTGAGAGCGTAGCAGTACATGGTGGGAGTGGAAGCGCGGACACTGCAGCATAAAAAGTGTTCAATAGTCTCAGAGATGTTCCTGCCACCAGGGGCAGTGGGGGTCAGGGGACTGACGGAGGCAGTGCAGGTGAACCGTGAGTGTCTTGTGTCCAAATGTAAACAATACGACCGCTGAGCATGCTGTCACCTGGCGGGGAGCACGGACACTGACCAGGGGTGACAGGAGACGCTCGGACCGCCGGACAACTTTGTCGATTTACGGACTGGACCAGGCATTTGTCCGGGACTCTTGACATATCCCCGGACCTCGGATTTTGACCGGCAAATCCGATATCCGGGAAATGGAGGTCCGGGAAAACGAAGGTTGTGTGTACTTCACTTGATTTTCCATCGTCATAGTGTAATTAAAGAAAGCACGATTTAACCACACCGGCCAGTGTCCACACGCAATGTAAACATGAGAAGGGATCTGAGCAGCTGAGCTGTCCCGATAACAGCTCAGCGCCGCGGCAACGGCGCCAATTAATAACAGACATGAATCGTACAGCAAATATGAAAGTAGCTTCAAGTTTGGTCTGGTTCTAACAATAATTCACTTAGTAATGTATTGAAAATAATTAAATAACATATATAATTATTATTTATTAAGATATATTTGTTAGTAGTGTTATCATTTGCTGTGGGAATCATACACCTGGTAGTGAGTGTCTAGGGGTGCTGCAGCTCTGCAGCCTTAGCCACGAGCCGTCACTGGGTACCTGGATAAACCTGGGGAAGGTAACTGTGGTAATCCGGATGTCACACTAGCCCTGTGTCCCGGGGTAAAGGGTCCTCACCCACCACAGGCTCAAAGGGCTAATGCCACGGAGATGAAACACCGATGGCCACGTGCATCATAGCATATGCCCCCATCTTTACTTTACTTTTACCTACATACATGTAGGTAACATGTATGCTGACTGGCTAGTATACTAGGCTGGGGGGAAGCGGTAGCGGAGTGGTTAGCGTCTCCGACTGGCGTTCTCGGTGACCCGAGTTCAATCCCCGAAGAAAAAAAAAAACCCTTTCTGCACCGTCGAGTGGCCTAAGAACACCCACATGCCCTGCTCATCAACTCTACCTTCGATTGTGAGTGCATCGGAGGACACAGAGGGGCGGCATGAGCCTCTAATCACAGGCGTCACTATAAAATTCCTGCCTGCGCCACCATGGGCGAGGACCAACCATCACACCCCTCAAGTGAACCTCCAGAGACTACCATCCGAGCCCTGGGTCACCACTGCCTACAGACGCTATAGGCACAAATGTAAAAAAAAAAAAAATTGCTCTGCTTTCTCCCATGGCACTGCACAGCACTACCCATACGGTAATAGCAGTAGTTGTTGCTGCAATGCTGGTCTTAATCTGGCTCCTTATACTGTGAAAAGAAAATCAGCAATATAACCTCTATTGTTGTGTTTCAATCAGCATATTGAATCCAATCCCAATTTGAGACATACATTTAAAAAATCATATAATAAAACTGTTGACAATGTGGTCCATTTGCTCTCTCTCCTCAAGCTCGAGTAAGTCCAAACATCTTGTTCACACTTCTTTGGTATATTTCAGGCTTGGACAGGCCTCGTAATATAAAGAGGAAGATACAAGAATGGAGTAAAATTAACATATCTGATTCATATGAACTGCACAACATTATTCAATGATGTGCTTTGACCTAATATCTACCCCAGGGTGAACCTTGATGGTAGAAAGGGTCTTACAGTGGACTTTTGAGTAGTGGGTGTCACGGTCATGCTTAGAATAATGGGCCCTTGTTGCAGGTGTTGCATGGAAATCGGCGCAGTCCATTATGGCGATCAAGATGCGTACGTAGGTGTTGGCGGGTGTAGAAACGGGCATCACACTGAGGGCAGGCATGGGGTTTTGTACCAGAATGACGCATCTCATGCCCGTGTCAGGATGGCCTGGGGGGTGGAAGGCAGCCCCACAACCCCTGCACACGTGTTTACGTTCTTCCTGGAAGAAAGTTGAACACTTTAATCTTCATTATTTAAATTTTTGCAAATGAAAAAGCATATGGCATATTGCTTATGTGCAAAATGCAGTGAAATTTTTGTGCTCTGCTCCCTACGTTTTAAAAATATATATCCATACAGTTGACCATACCAAGTATTGTCACAGTTTGAGAATCTTTCCTCACCTAGTGACCCCTGGCCGCTACACAGCAGCAAGACATTCATTAGTGGAGGTATTTATGTGTGGCCATGAATATCTGTGCATGCATGCTTTAGGTTATCATATTGAATTGTAATACAATATATTACAATATAACATGACATAACATTAAAAATAATATATTATAATTTTCATTGATTTTAGAGACATGGGGCCAGATGCTGAGAGCGAGCTAGGGCGCCCTATCCACTAGGGCGCTTGTGGTAAGGCGAAATGCCCTCCCACCCCTATGCTCAGTCGAGATTGCTGCCTTAGTGGCACCGCTAAAGGCGCTGAAACTAAGGCATGGTCGACCCTGACTTAGTGAGCTACTGTTGGTCTTTGACAGACATTCATCTTCTGTTTATAAGGCAAAGACAGCCTTGTTTCAGTTCCTACAACGTAACAATTTGGTGTTTACGTATAATAGTGTTGCAAGGTGTGTATGAATTGATCGTGAAAGACTAAATGCGGCACTATAGGGTGTTTTTATAAGCTTATATGCTGGCGATAAAAATGTTGTGTTGTGTGTTGGTTGGCGGGCAGGCGGCGGGCGAAGCGACTAGACAAGTGTCACCAAGGGTGCTCCGCCCGCACTAAAATGTTGTACTATTATACGGTATTATCATACTACCAGATGATATTTAGGACAACTGAACATACCATCATCTTCACGAGACATTAGTGCATATCATGACTGTATAAAAATTACAGTAAACTATACCTATAATAAGATAATGAGAGCAAAATGAGATCGTGTATAAACATTTATTTTCTTTCACCTTTTATTATTCAACGCTTCCTTACTCCTGTACTTTTGCTTGCATTAAATTTTCACTCACAGTCTCGGAATCACCACAGTTTTCCGATTATCATGGTATGTGGCACGTCCCAATGCAAAAATATATAAGTGGTCAAAACCTGTGATGAATGTCATACTTGTGACAAACAGTTTTCGGCTGGCCGCGGGGCGAGCGTTGCCTTATTGCAGAGGTGAGGGAGGGAGGGACAAAAATTCTTGTTTTGGTGTTGAAGTGTTCAAGCCTTGTGATTGGTCGAAGCTGCCTAAACAGCGCTCAGACAGGCAGCGTGATTGGCTAGTAGGATTCTCGGACCACACCCACGCATTGGGCTTTAGAGGTGTATGGCAGGGCAAAAGCGCCTGAAATATCGACTGTACATAGCCTTGAGCCGGTGCCTTAGCCAGGCCTGTTACAAAAGCGCCTGAAGACCGGTAAAGTGCTCTTTTCGCCTTACCTCTATGGCACTTCTCAGCATCTGCCCCATGGTTATGAATGCTTATGTACTTGTTTCTTAAGAAATGAAGCAATGACATCGGCCCGAACAATTTACGGTTGGTATGGTTACAAATGCTTATTTATTCCGGTGCGAGGTGTAGTACCGTATTTTACGGCTTATAAGACTCACTTTTTCCCCCAAAAAATACCCTGAAAAGTACTCATGTGTCTTCCAAAACGAATGTTGTAGTACTTCCTCAGTACTCAGTACCTCAGTACTTACCTGTTACAAGTATTTCAAATACCATAAGACATTCAAATAAACTAATCTGTTCTCAAGGTGTGAAGTTTGCATTCCGCGTCTGTGGTTCGGCAGATTGTCGCCGACAGCGCCATCTATCGTCTGCTATCGATCCCCGGGCGGAGCGGAAATAGATGGGCTGTTTCCTTAAAAAAACCCGAGTCCCTGTCCACCCAGCAGTGAATGGGTACTGGGTGTGAGCATGGGGTTTGCGACCCGCCTCCCGGGGTGGTGGCTTTGGCTAACACTAGAGAAGAGGAGGAAGAGGAGAAGAGAGGACCTACGATTCACGAAGCGATACTTTATCTTGATCTTGATATTACAGGTGGCCATAGGCCAGGCCTTTGAACCGGCTGCTCCTGTAGAGAAAAACACAAACAAAAGGAAAAAAACAAACAAAACTACATACAAGCTATACTAAGCCTAATATAATACTATACTAAGCGATACAGGTCACAAGAAGAAGAAGCCTACCGAGAAAATCTGCAATTTTAGTAGAAAATCTGTTAATTTATTTTTTCTAAGAAATTTCTTTCCAAAATCAGGGTGCGTCTTCCAAGATGCAGTGCCTTATAAGCCATAACATACGGCTATTTGAGATATTCGAGAAGCAGGTCTGGCAACCTGGTCTAAGGCAGCGCGCGTGACGCCAACGGTAGGAAGACGTGTCCCGTACGTCTCTTAAGCCCGGTTCCCACCTTCCCGCTTGTACGGCCGCCATACAACAACAAAGACGTCACAATGACGTCACAACAAAGTCTACCGCACCGCCGTACCGCTGTACGGCCGCCGTACAAAGTTAAATTCAAGTCATCTCTCCCGCTCGGCGGTGTCCGCTCGAGCGGAGTTGCCAACTGTGCCCGGTTACCACAAATACCACTCAAGCGGTGATGATGGTGACGTCATTGTTGTTGTATGGCGGCCGTACAAGCGGGAAGGTGGGAACCGGGCTTTAGGGGAGCTGTAGCAGAGTGGTTAGCGTCTCTGAGTGGCGTTCTAGGTGACCCGAGTTTGATCATTGATGAGGGTTGTAAATTCCACTTAAAATCTTTCTCTGCACCGTTGAGTGGCCTAAGAACACCCACATGCTGCCCATTAACTCTACCTGACATTTTTGTCAGGTAGAGTTAATGGGCTCCTCCCCCTGTGTCCTCCGATTGCGAGTGCATCGGAGGACACGGGGGCGGCATGAGCCTCCAAACACAGGCGTCACTATAACAATCCTGCCTGCGCCCCCACGGGCTAGGGCCAACCAGCACAGCCCTCGAGTGAACCTCCAGGTCCTACCATCCCACCCCTGGAGGTCACTGCCTAATGGCGCTATAGGGCACAGAAGAAAAAGAAAAAAAAAGAAAAAAAAAAAAAAGAAAAAAAAAAAAAAAAGTGTACGAAGCAGCGCGAAAATTGGGGAGATAATGCGCGAAAGTCGAGATGGTACATATTTAGGACTCAGCGCGAAACTTGGATAGCGTGAAACTCGGGAGGGTACTGAACTCACGGCTGTCGTCTTTCCCCTGCAGATCCTTCTTGACCATGTGTCAGAGGTTCTCAATTAGGTTGAGGTCTGGGATGTTACCTGGCCAATCCTTTATGAAGGGTACCATGCAGTCATCAAGCCACTGAGTGACAGATTTGGCAGTGTGAGCAGGAGCACCGTCCTGTTGAAACACACTGGCACGTGTGAGCTCGAAAGAATCTGGCAAATGTTCACAAAGCAGCTCCAGGTAAACAGCTTGATTCACTTAAAGGTTTTTAGGAAGCACAACAAGCTTGCCTAAACCTCTGCCAGAGAAACAACTCCACACCATAAGTGAATCTGGGTGTTTTACGGTGCTCTCCACATACCGTGAGTTGTGACCCTGCCTTGTGTTTTGCACTGATCAGTGGTGATTGTGGTATTATATTTTTATTATGGCACCTACCAAGGAACTAAGCAAAGAAACCATTGCTCAGATCATTGGTTTAAAGGATGCAGGCCACCAAACGAAAGAAATAAGTGAGTTGTTGTGTGTGGGTAAGTCAACAGTGAGGGAGTACTTGGAGCGTTTCAGAGAGGAAAACAGCGGTAAAACGCCATCACAGAAACTGCGGCCTGGTCGTCCCAGAAAAATTTCTCAAAGGTCTGTGAACGTTCTAAAACGTTCGTTGGAGAGTACCCCTCGTGTTACAGCAAAGGTATTGAAGGAAAACAACCCCGAAGTGTTTGGGTTGAGTGTCTGTGGTGTATTCCCGAGTGACGGGGGGCTTTCCCGACGAAGAAGATTTTCCCGGCGGCAAAAGCTCCAGGGTCCCTTCCGAAATAGGGGAGATGAGGGATGTTTGGGTTGTAGGCACATTTACTGTGCTTAAAACCAACCGATTCCGCCCCCCCAGGCAGTCCCCCTCCGGGGGGGGTGGGAAAAAAATTTTGGAGAACGGAAGCACGTATGAGAAGAAAAGCAGGGGGCCCTTGTGAGGGGGACCGGTTTTAAATTTATCAAAGAGGAAGGAGGGGAAAAGAACCCAGTTTTTCCCCCCTTTTTGCTTCCTCCCAAAAAACTACTTTTGGGGGGGAACCCACCAAACTTCCCCACAGCAACTTGCTCCCCAACTCAACCCCTTTCCACTGATCTATGTGGGGAAGCGGACTAAATTAGGGGAAGCCCGCCGGGGGGACCCCCAACTAAGCCAAGTTTTTCCCCCCCTTCCCCCAAGTGGGCCGAAGAAACCCCCCAGGAGGGGTCCAAACCCTGGCAAAAGTACCCAAAAGTGGTGGACAGGGGTTGGGGCATTTGCAGAAAATTTTTTTTAAATATGAGTTTATAACTGTTAAAATAGGGTGGCACTCCCCACCGGATAAATAAGCTTTTTAAAGGGTTTTCAAACCGGTTTTCGCTTTCCGCTTTTCCCCTAGGCCTTTTAGAAGCAGGGGAACGGGGATTTTTTAAAAAATTTTATAATTAATAAATAAAATTATATATAAATATATAATAATATATAATTAAATTTTTTAAAAAAATTATAATATAATATATATATATATATATATTCCGGGGTTTGCCGGCGCTGACGCATTTTTTTCCCTTTAAAAAAGGAGCAAAGTTCACCCTGCGTCTAATGCGGCCATATTAGCGCATGCAGGTCGGCAGAAAATGCAGAACAGCCGATATTACTAAAGGGTCGGAGCTTCTGTGTTGAGCGTATTCAGAGCCAAAAATTTTAACGTGTTAAACATAAGCAAAATACTAAAAAAAGGTTGGTTTTTAAGAAAAAAAAGGCGGGGGCAACAAGATAGCGATTGTTCGCCAAAGGGCCGTGCAGATGAAAACTCATTAAACCCCCCATCTGCTCCCATTGAAAAAACTTTGAATCTAAGTCGCCGTTCACCTGGGATATTCACTGGGCGACGCCCTCCGCGCACCCCCCGGGGTCATTACCCTCAGACTCCCCCCCGCACCCATGGAAAAGACAAACATCCCGCAATTAGAGTCGCCAAACCCACATTCGACTGGGCCACACAAGTTGACCCAAAGTTGAAATGAGTGATAGAAGGGGGGCAGAAAATATTTGTTGGATTTCGTGGATGAGTATTTTGATAAAGGAATAGTGAAAAAAGGAGCATGTTAAATTTTATTTGAAGGAGTGTAGCGGTGAGAGGGGTGTAGTATCTTGGGGGAGTCTTTTTAACACACAAGGAGGGAAAAGGGTTTCGTGGCTTTGTAGTTATTTGACAGCGAGTCTTGAAAAGTGGGGCAAGAGGTGCGCGCGTTGTGTCTCTGTGTGCCTTGGCGTTTTGATTTCCCGCTGGTTTTGCGTTTTGTGTCGGCGGGGACAAGCAGGTCAGCGTAAGGCCCCCCTCTGGCCTTAATCCGGTCCCAGACAGGGGGGGGTGGCCTAAGCCGATGCGGTTGGTGTGCGGGGTGTTTTTAGCGCCGCTACATGGTAAGAAAGGTGGGATAGGCATAGGGGGGGAAGCTTAGTCCCGTACCCCCTCCCCCCCTCAATCCTCCCCCCCTGTACCTCTAATAAGGAAACATGATAAAGAGTGCTAGTAAAAGGCGCAAGGTACCTGTAGGGGGAAAAAAAGTCTCCAAGCCCCAAGACCAAGCCCCCCTCACGGCCCAACCGTCCCCTAAAGGCCGAATCACACCATATCATCATGGTGAAATTGGGGACAGGGACCGTCTCATCAACCCGTTAGAATTTTACATAAAAACAAATAACTTTTACACTAAACGGTGCGCCGCGTCACGGCTCCAATACATCACTGTCCTGCACTAACTTTTCCGGGGAGAATATTTTAAGTAAGAGACGTCCCATACTGATAATTCTTTTTCTAAAACCTTATGTACCCAAAACAATGTCTTTTGAGTTTAACTCCTCTTTTTCATCCGACAGAAGTGCTTAATGCAAATTTTCAACATAAACCCCGAGGCACCATGTTTGCTTAGAGGGTGAGCAGGAACTGCCCCAAAAAAGACGGAACCGTACGAAAAGTGGAATACAAGGCACGGTAACGGAACGCTGCCGTTATTTCATCACCGTCCTTCTGAAAAAGATAATCAACCCCCGCACTGTGATAGATTCTAGGGTAAATGTGCAAATATCGTCGATCCCGACAACGGTGCCCTTCAACAATTCAACAATAAAAACAAGGAAGTGGGTTTCCTTACAGTGTTTTTCTAAATATTTTCGTGAATTTTTTTTATTGGACAACCCCGATTTTGAGGCCGAGACTTAATTCCTCCTGAAAAGTTTGAGTGTTTTGAATTAATCTGGCTCCGTTTTGGGAAAACAATGTTTTTTTTACATGTGTGATTGGGGGAGGCAACCCCCCCTCCCGGTCCGCCCCCCCAACATTTCCTACGCTCACAGCCATATTATTGGGAATTTCGGTTTTTTCTCTATATTTTTTGTTTCAACAAAAACCCCCCCTAAACCCAACCAAAATTTATTTAACTAACTTAACTTTCGGTGAAGTAAGGTAGATTTTCGGTATACGGTAAAGCCCTATTATTCAATTTCGCCATGGGAAATGGGGGTTTTAAAAAATCATAATGAAAAAAGCGATGAAGACCGAGGTGTCGGTAAAATCCTAGGTTTTTTAAAGCCCATACCAAAATAAAACCAAATCTATATGCAAATTTTCCACAAAACTAAACACATAGAGAAAAAACAAAAAAGGCCCTACCTCAACATTAAAACTAAGCTATATGTATAGGTAGCAAAATAAGAATATCAATTCGTGGGGCATCCTGCAATATATTTTAAATTTTTTTACCGTTTT
The DNA here is from genome assembly GCA_016584305.1 of Chionoecetes opilio. NCBI lineage: Eukaryota > Metazoa > Arthropoda > Malacostraca > Decapoda > Majidae > Chionoecetes > Chionoecetes opilio. Next base: position 9,274 of record JACEEZ010001643.1, on the reverse strand, counting down.
GGTTACCCCGCATTTCTTTTCATTTTAATTTGTAAATTTCATTCACATTCCCCGCACTGGAATTTGTATTGGTACATGTTCTAAACATTTTCTTTCCCCATAAAACCTTTTTTTTTTTATTAATTGATAATTTTACGATTTTTTTTTTTTTCCCTCATAAAAACCAAATTTTTTTTTCTCAAAACTCTTGTAAAATAGGGGTGGTTATGGTAGGTGCGTCTTTTGCCCCCGGCAAATACGGTTTTATATATAATTTTAAATTATATTATTATATTTTAAAATTTTATATATATATTAAAAAAATATATAAATATATAATTATTAAACCCCTTTGTATCGGACCTTCATTTTTCGGACTTCGATATATTGGGCCTCCTCCCCTTTTTTTTTTTTTTTTTTAAAATTTTTTTATTTTTTTTTTTCTCTTTTTTCCTTTTAGGGGTGGTAGGGGGTCATGATGTGAGTCAGTGAGGTTTGAGGCCCAGGCAGCCAGGCAGAGCATTTATGTCCACACTGAGATAACTTTTTATATGTAAATTTGGGTTTTTTTTTGTGTCCAAAATTTTTATTGGCAGGATTTAGGCCCTTGAGCCTTGGGCCCAGACAGCAACGGAGGTCGTATCTTTACACCACCCCCCCCCACCCTTAGATAACCTGCCCTTCTACCCTATCCCGCAAACCCCCCCGTTAGGTAGTTAACAGGTAGGAAGGCCCTGACTGGCTTGGCGAGTAAAGACGTCATCAAAAATTGTCATCAGCACCAGCCAAAGACAAACTGTTTCTAAAACTTCTGACCAACACAAGGCAAAAAATACGGTTTTACCGGGCCCTTTAAAGGGCATGTCACAGGACACTTTTTTCCCTTAGTGTTACGGGGTGGTTTCGTCAAGAAATTTTCCCCCTTTCCCGGCTACCCTGCCACCTCAACACCTTTAAAAATCCCCTTTTTTATGGGGACCGAGGTACACACTGACCTAAAAAAGAAGGGATAAAAGCTCACCCTAATCACTACGAGTATAATAAAAAGAATGAGTAAAACCCTACCTACCCCGCTGGGGAGGACCTGCCCCCGCCGGCGCTCGCCTATCTCAGGACAAAACGCGTCATCTGCCCCTGTCCTTGTGAAGAAGACAGGCAGACCACCCTGTATACAATAGGATACACCGGGATGTAGGGCTCCCGGGGGGTCCTCGCCCCCCTACAGACCAACACCAAAAAGGAGGAGGAAATCTCTGCATCCTGTACTGGCCGGCTGCCGCGCCAGACGTAGACTGATAGTACTGTACACTACTCCTGTACAGTACTGTATTGTGTATTTTTACTGTAGATTTATTTATTTACATGATTTATCTTATGTTTATTGATATTTGCATGACTTAGAAATTTTCTATATTCACCTAGAATTTTTTAAATTTTTTAAATTTTTGTTTTATTTTTTTATCCCTGCATTATTCGGATCCTTGCATTACTCGGACCACTCCTTGGCCCAATTAGTCCGAATACGAGAGGGTTTACTGTATATACAGGTTGACCATCACTAATCCGGCAATCAATATTCCGGTTCCATCAGTTTTCCGGCATGAATTTCGGCATGAAGTGTTTCAGTTTCAAATTTCCCGGCTTGCCGCGCCACTGTTTTTGGGAGGCGCCATTTATGTTTTGATGGCGCTGTACCCAGAATCAGCTGTATGCTCACGCTTCCGACAGCAAACAGGCATTCCTTCTCATTTATTTGCCGTAATTGTTAAAATCTACTGCTGTATAGCCCCATCATGGATTCGGCGAATAAAAGAAGTGACGTAAAACGCAAACATCGCTCGTTGTCGATCGCAGAGAAAGTTGAACTGTTAAAAAAACTTAATAGTGGTGTGTCTGTGCGAAGTGTTTGTGAAATGTACGGCATTGGGTCTTCAACAGTCTATGATATAAAAAACCAGAAAGAAAGTGCTAAAGTTCTTTACTGACAGTTGATCAAAAAAGCACATGCTTGTAAGGAAGTCAATGACAGAAGGAAAAAGTTCTGATCTGGACCAAGTGCTGATAACCTGGTTTAATCTTCATGTAAGTGAAAGTGTTGAAATTTCTGGAGACTTATTAAAGAAACAAGCCAAAGTGTTTCATGAAGAACTGGGGTTGACATAAAAGTGTGATTATACAGAAGGTTGGCTGCAGCGTTTCAAGTCGCGACATGGCTTAATGTTTTATGCTGTGTGTGGTGAAAAATGTTCAGCAGACACGGAAGCGGCTACTGCATATGTTGATGAATTTGCAAAATTAGTTAGTAATGAAAATTTAAGTCCTGATCAAGTGTACAATGCGGATGAGACTGCCTTGTTTTGGAGATGTACGCCATAAAGAACTCTGACAACTGAGGATGCAGATCGCCATCGGGTTTCAAAGCTTCGAAGGATCGCGTCACGGTAATGTGCTGCTCTAATGCTGCGGGTACCCACAGATGTAAGTTGCTAGTTATCGGGAAAAGTTTACGTCCTAGGGCCTTCAAGGGTATGACACAGTTACCAGTCAATTACCGTGCCAACAAGAAGGGGTGGGTTACAATTGAATTTACACTGGATTGGTTTAAAAAATTGTTTTGTTCCTGAAGCTAGGGCTCACTGTAACTCGGTTGGACTGGACCCTAAATGCAAGATACTGCTTACTTTAGACAATTGTTCAGCACATCCAAAAGCCGATCTAATGGTGAAAGATAATGATTTTGTCTACCTCCCACCCAACTGCACATCACTAATTCAACCCCAAGACAATGGTATTATACGTTCTATGAAATGTAAGTATCGCTCCCTGTTCAGGCGCCTAGTGAGTTCAGTTAATTCAGGCACCCCAGTACAGAAGTTCATTAAAGAATTCAATATTAAGGATGCAGTATACTGTGTTGCTAATGCTTGGAAGTCTGTGGAAGCATCAACACTAAAAATGGATGGCATAAATTGTGGCCAGGTTGAATGTTTACTTCTGCATCTAACAAAAACACTGTAAATGATTTTACAGGGTTAGGGTTTCAAAAAAAAGCAGCTTATACAGGAACTTCTTGTTTACGCTAAGGATGTAACTAATCTGCTGCCAAGGAGCTTGCATCAAGGATAAATGAGATGCTGTAACGGAATGGCTGCATGCTAATGACAATGTGCCTACAGTTCATCATTACACTGATTCTGAAATTGTACATATGGTTGTAAGTCCAGAGAAAATGCAGTGAAGAAAAGCAGTGATGAAAATGNGGGGGGGGAAAAAAGAAAAAAAAAAAACAAAAAAACATAAAGCTTTTTGGGTGCCCCGGAATCCCAAAAAGGGCCATGTGTAAAATTTAGGTTGTGTGGTGGTGTTGTGTGGGGGTTGTGTGTGTGGTGGTGTTGTGTGTGTGTCCTAATAAAATTTTTTTCCCCCACCGTCTTGTCCGCGAGCCTGGCTCCGTGATCTTCAGTTTCATCCCCCTGGAGCGAGCTTGAAGCTTATTATGACCGATCTTAGGGTAATCCCTGGGACCTCACACACCACACACCCCTTCCCCTTGCTCATGGAGGACAGAAACCCACCGAAACTTGTCATGGAAAAATCCCCAAGAGCGAACGGGGATTCCAACCGATGAACCACAGGATTGCGCCGCTAAGCCCTTATACACTGGGGAAGAAGAGAAGGAGAGAGAAGAGAAAATATAAAAAGAAAGAATAAAACAGCCCTCCATAAACCCCTGTCCACCCCAGCACTACATTGGTGGCAGCGGTGGGAGTAAGGGAGTTTATTCTCCTTTCTTCCCTATTCTCTTCTTTCATCTATTCGTCGTAATGTTAGTCTTCTGAGGGGATGCCGAAGGGGGCAGTTTGGTCATAGGAAGGAATTCAGGTTTCCCCGTCGAGAGAACTGTACTGGGCCGTACTTCGAGCAATGCAATGCTCCATGTGTGGGTATAGCCAAACAGGGCGTTACAATGCACTGGCCCGCCGGGAACTTCTGAAACCCCGTCAGGATGTTCTCCACAGACGACTTTGACTCAGGGTGGTAATCATAATTTGGGAAACATATCATTTACTTTTTGCTAACAACTGTGGTGGGGTTCAAACCACCATGACCAGAATACATTCTCTTCACAGACGAGAACGGTACCTACTGAGCTAATAGGATTAATCCACTTAGCTAAGTAGTTTTGATGATTTTATCCATTACACTGGGACTTCGCACACTACACATATCCCCATCCCCTATCTCAAGAAGGATAGTAACCGCCCACATTTTGTCACTGAAAAATCCCAGAGGATAGAGCGGGACCGAAGATCAAACGCTCGACCACAGAATGGCACTCTAATCAACATGACCACGGAGGTGGTTTGTGTGGGGGTTGTTTTAGCTCTTTGTTTGTGTGTGTGTGTGCTATTCACCAACGGTTCTGTTGTACTTGGAACCACAAGGTGTAGCCCACCCGCAAGGGGCTTAGCGCTTATAGAGATCGGCTTTTGGGTAAAGCCGAGATCTCACACACCATAACCCCCCCCCCCCCCATCCCCATACTCAATGGGTAAAGTACCTGTCCGCGTCTCCAGGGAAAGATCTCGAGTCATGAACGGGGCTCAAACCTCGGCGTATCAAGTGGAGCAGGGAGCTTTAGCCCTGTATCGCACTGGCAGTGTGAACGTGTGTGTGTGTGTGTGTGTGTGTGTGTGTGTGTGTATGTGTGTGTGTCTGTGTGTGTCTGTACAGGCAACAGTACCTGCCTGTGGACTTGGCCCACCATGCCGGTGACGGAACCATTCTTTAGCTTGACGCCCCACACCCCGTCCACCGGTGTCCTGAACGTGTAGCTGTCCGGCCGCCGACAAACAACAGATAACTTATTTGATTCGTTCATATCACTCGTCAATTTTCAATTCGTGTTAAAGGAAAAGGTATCAATTATTGAGCTTTCGTTATGAAATGTGACCAAAGGTGATACAAAGCAAAATTTACTAAAGAAAACTAGGAAGAAAACAGTAGAAAAGCAACAATGATAAATATGATAAATCTAGTTCCTAGTTCTGTTGATATCCACAACAAACATGGAAATCACGATGGAAAGATGTGTAGTTAATATTTAATTTCATTACAAGATGTATTTCATAACGTTGTAAGTTTATTGCCTTACGAAAAGTTGAGTGCTTCCGCTAAATATTTGATGACTTTAATCGTAGGGCCAGAAAAGTGAAGTCGCACGCCGTCCGGGGCTGTCGGATCTGGCTCTATCACCATAGAGTTCTTAACGTTCTCTGCCATTGCCACTAACAACTCATTCGCCTTTGACAACCTGTTAAGAGGATGCAAATCAAATGAAAATAACATCAAGATTTTCAAGATGCATCAAAAATAAATGTCACTCACTTGCGAAACTTATCCCGAAAGAATGACTGAAGAGGATTCAGACCCTCATCCCCCAGCCTCCAGGAAGCAATAAGCAGCGGAGTGACGTCAGGGCCTTGGTATGGCAGCACCATCCGCGCCGCAGCCCTTGGGTGATGGTGCCTTGTTAGGCATCCTCATGTCCATACACACATAATGTTATCAAATAATACTAAAAACAGGTCTATCACAATAATTAATGTCGAATTTAATATTTACAATATGAATATAGCAGACACTTTATATAATCAAAACCACGAACCTCTTCACTCCAGCCACGCTGTGTACCATCAGGAGGACAGAGTTACCGAGGGCGAGTGTTTGGATGAGCGGGTGAATGCTGCCCAGTATGTGGCGGGTCACCACAATGAGCTTCGTCGCCCACACCAGCAGGCGACCCTCACGTTCCTGTCGAGCGAAGGCGGCCAGGAAGACTGGATCGTCACTCACCACCACCACCACGACCATCCACGACGCCAAACGCACCTGTCCGCGAGCACGTACCCAAAGTCACAAGGTGGCAATGCAAAAGCAATATCAACAATAGTAACAAGAACATGCCATCCTGGCGAGTCCTACCTGGCGGGCATGAGCAACCACTTGTGAAAGTCGTGATCCATTCGTACCTGCTTCAAACACAGCCACACTTCGGGAGGTTTCTTGGAGCGTCTTAACATATATCTGTAAAAGTTTGTCTTTGTTTGTTGCCAAGCCTATGTAAAGAGGCCTACACTGCTACTTAAATATACCAAAAAAAAAATAAGTTTCCTTACTGTGATGCTATTACTAGTAATAATGATAAGATTGGAGTTTTCTTGCGATGACACCTGAAGAACGTCTCTCATCGCAGTGGCCACTTCTGCATTACAATGGTCCTCCACAACTGCATGAATGTTACAGTACAGCTATTAATTGTGGCGCTTTGAGCTAGATACTAACTAAAGGAACAAGCATAGTTTAAAATAGATATAAAATTCAAGAATAATATAGTTTTCATTCTTCAAAAATAGTTGTGCTTAAAGGGTTTTTTCAGATATATTGCAGCAACATTAAATCAGTAAACTTGGTAAGTTACTGTGCCTCATAAAACTCACACTTCAGTCGAGTGGTTAGTGCCAGCAGACTGCACCAGAAAGGGGACAAAAAATACAGCACTGCTACCAACCTCATATCGCGGCTGACGGAGAAGTAACATTAGCCAAAAAATATCGTGCATTTTTTTGGATTAACAAGGCGTAAAATTATATCAGGTATGATTTTATTGTTAAAGCTGCTATTTCACTTTTGTTATTAGTAACCCAAATACCAAGATATATGGTGTAGCTATGGGATCACAGTTAGGACATATATATTGGCCTTCTTTTCAAGACATACAGTGATTAGATGATTGTTGCCGTTGCTCCTGGATTTCAGACTCATTATGCATGAAACATATGTGGATGGTTGTTTTATATTGTTCAATGAAAACTATCAGGCTGAATTGTTTCTTAATTATCTAAACACAAAACATAGAAACATTCCGAACACAGCAGAAAACGAGGTTAACAGTAGCTAACCTTTTTTAGATGTTAGATTAATCAAATCAGGAAATAAATTGTTAACGAGTGTATTTCGAAAGGACACTTCTACAGGCTTAGGTTTAAACTTTTCCTCGCATGTTCCATACTTATTTAGGTGAATTATATTAATAATTTAATGTATATAGCGTATAGCATTTGTAATTCGTAGAAGTATTTTGATTCAGAGGTTAATTCGGTTAGAAACAATTTTTCAATAAATTGCTACCAGGTTTTTACTTGATAAAATTTCGAAAATATTTTTAGTAAATAATGTAAACACGAACAGTTATAATTCAAATGTTGATGAATAGATTACATATCAGATTATATATCCTTACTTTTTCAAGGATATTAAAGTTGTATTAGAAACACTGCAAGGCTACTTAAAACACATTTTCCTCAAATGAGTTTCAGATTTATATATACATAAAAATGTACAATACTTTTCTTTTCTAAATACAAGGAGAGGTAGAAACACTATACCTTACTTCGCAACTGGAAAAAATCGTGAAAAAACATTGCAAGACAAAAAAAACGACTTCATTCCGAATTTCATTACTAAACATCTTTGAAATGGGTAGAGTTCAATCATACTTAATCTCTCTCCCCTCTCTCTTCTCTCTCTCTCTCTCTCCTCTCTCTCCTCTCTCTCTCTCTCTTTTCTCTCTCTCCCCTCCTCTCTCTCTCTCTCTCCTCTCTTCTTCTCTCTCTCTTCTCCCCTTCCCTCTCCTCTCTCTCTCTCTCTCTCTCTCTCTCTCTCTCTCCCCTTCTATATATATAATATATACTATATATAATTTTATATTATATATTAATTACCGATTTAATAAAGATTTAGTAGAAAATACGTTTCATAGTTATTTTCGAGAAGATGTAACGGAAAATCATTAGCAAAAAATTGTATGAATTGTCTATTTCCATATGAAAATATTCCATGAGAACAAATATTATAGACTCACACCACAGCCTTAAAAAGATTTTAATTGGAAAACTGGTCACAATTTGGGTGATAAATATTAGAGGACTCTTCAGGTAATTTAGTGCAGAGTCAATATAGTCACTTCACTTCTTTACAAATTTGAAATATAGAAAACAAATTTTGGATTGTTTCTTAAAATTCTAATTTGTTTAAAGGCCCGCATAGTTACTGAGACTGAGAACCACCAACCCTTGATATTTTTATTACTCCTATGGACATATTTTCCACACAGAGTCCCGCCTCAGAACCCAAAGTTGCAGGTGAGATAGAAATGGGAGTCTGCCTTGAAAATGCAGTGGAGGGTTTTGTCTTCACTACAACCAGCGGGGAAAAAACAACGCTGCTTGACACAGACTTCCCCTCATAAGCAGCCCATAGGTTCCCACCACAGCAGCCACCGCCTCATTTGGTGGGGACCCCGGGCCGGACAGCTGCCCAATGGAGTGCACAGAAAGCCTGCAGACCTCAGCCCAGGAACTTCAGACGCTCACAAAAAACAAGTTTCTCTTTGGGGATGAAAAACCATCCTTTTCTTCTAGTCTGAAGCACCAGCGTCTGTTACGATCGTATAAAACGTAGAAAATTTTTTTTAAAATAATATAAGCACAAAGTAGAAGAAAAAGTGTGTGTATATGTGTTCATGTGTGTGGGGGTGTGTATGTGCACTCAACCACTATGCAGAAGGCCTCCGTATACAAGCCACTCGTAAACAAACTTGTTTTCAATATAATACTCACAAATGGGTGTCGGGACGGCCGTGAGTGAGGTGCCGGTAGCAAAAAGACAGCCACGAGCAATGAGAGGCTTAGGGAGTGGCACAACCTATATAAGAGAGAGCACCATCGCCACTACATCTCTGCACACACTCGAGGTGAAGACATGACATTTTGATCAGCCTTGCGCGCCAAAGTTTCTTACCATTTAATATTCCAGTAGACAATTCTTTATTTAAATGATATTAAGAGCATTTGATAATGGCACGGACGAAAACTTGAGTCCAATAATAGTAGTCGTAATAAAAATAATGATAATAATAAAGCTAGAAAAGTGAAACTAAATTTATGATAAAAATGCTAGGAGTAAGACAAAAATTAACAAAACAATAATAAAAAAAAAAATAATACCCGTAATAGTGATGATATATAGAATACAGATGAAATGAAAAAAAATTAAATAAAAATTAATGCAAATTTTAATAATAATAATAGCAATATGGGTTGATTAAAATGGAAAATAATAAATTTTAAAAAGCATGAAAAAAATAGGTGGATTTTATAATAATAGGGGGGATAATGGGATAAGAGACCTAATTTAAAATGATTTTAAAAAAATTGAGAATATAAATGATAGG
>JACEEZ010001642.1:0-23763 GCA_016584305.1 Chionoecetes opilio | reverse complement strand
CTTGGGCCGCGGGTGGAGGGGGAGATTTACTGCAGTGTTGTCACGTTCATCTTTGACAGGCTGACGAGGACCCTCGTCATACTGTTAGCATTACTTAACTATATTTTTAATCAATAGTTTTAAATAGGGCTGCAGGGTTTTTGTGAAGGTTGCGTTTTGATGGAAAAAACAACGAGTCTGTATACCTTCCATTACTTGGCAGGGCAGCCCATGGACGCTCCCGGGCAGGCTAGGGGACCGACACAGCCCAACCCGTGGGTAGGAAAAATGAGGTGAGGAGGGGGGACTGGGGGAGTAGTGGGGGATGTGGCACCACCGCGGACTTGGGCCGCTCCACCCGCGAGACCAAGTTGAGCGGGGCCCGACTATAGTCGCGCGGAGAGGCAATTAAAAGTTTCCCCAACTCTTGTCTCACCCCCCCGCTGGGGTTTTTGTTTTCTGATTCATTAGCCCGTAGAATTTTTTGTCTATTTAAACTATTCAGTTTATTATTTAAAATTTTTTTTCCCATCTTCACTGTTTTTATTAAGTATACCTCCTTTGCGTTTTTTTACCAGAAATGTGTTTAAACCCCCTCGATGCAGACGAAGAAGTTTTCTTTTTGAGAAACCTTGGTTAGCCAAGGCAGGGGTTCCCCGCAGGGGGCCCGCCTGACACCCTCAGGCACGGCCAGCGCAGCCTCTCTCAACTCCCTGTTGTTCCTCCCCAAACTCCGTTGTTTCCTTTAGGAGGCAGCCTGTCCTTCCACAGTTCGGGGTATAGGGGACTGCATTTGTTCCCGACAGGAGGCACCTTTCCCCTTTCTCATCAAAAGTACCCCCGACCTCTCAGCAAAAAATCACGGGATGGTGTTCTTCGTCAGGTGGCACCGTCACTCCAAAATCTGAGACGGCATTCACAAATGACGCGCTCTTTTTAATTTGTCCTCCACAGGAGGCAGCCTGACATTCCCCAGTCAAGGGGGGCTTGGGCCCTTTCCCCCCCACGCAGCGAGCCTGTTTTTTTCTCCGTCAGGAGGGGGCCTGTCACTCCCCAATCTCGGGTACACGTCTCCCCAGCATATAGCGATGGGATGGTATTTCCTTCAGGAGGCGTGTGCATTTAATCAACTTCAGTTTGATTATATTTATCCCCTAGCCGCAAAGCGCCCTCCGGGGGGATTTTTGGGTAGCTCCTGCTGAGGGCTTTGGGGGGGGCCTTCGGCCCCCCCCCCCCACCCGTGTTTTGGGGGGCCGAAAGGCCCACCAAAACGACTTCCACTAGCCCCCTTTTAACTTTCCCGAAACATGGATGAGAAATTTTATGTATTAACGCCCAAACCCTTCACATCACCCCCAACCCCTTCACTCACCCATTCCCCATCACCCCCCCCCCCTTCATCCCCATTACCCATCAGCCCCCCCCTTCACTCACCCATTACCCATCACCACACCCCATTCACTCACCCATTACCCATCCCCCCCCCCCCCACCCTTTCACCCACCCATTCCCCATCCCCACACCCTTTCACTCACCCATACCCTCACCACACACCCATTCACCACCCATTACCCATACCCCCACCCATTCCTCACCCATTACCCTCACCCCCCACCCTTTCACCACCCATTACCCATCCCCACCCATTCATCCCCCATTACCCACCCCCCCCCACCCACACTCACCCTTTTCCATACCCCCACCCTATTCCTCCCCCATCACCATCACCCCCAACCCATTCACCACCCATCACCCCACCCCATTACCCATACCCCCCCACCCACCCCCCCTTTTACCCATCACCCCTACCATCAATTTTCCTCAATTCCCCAAAACCCCTTTTTTTCACAATTTCCTCTAATCTCAATAAAATAAAATTATTAAGCGTCTGGATCATCCACCAGTGCTAAAGACTTCCCCGTCGGACCCAGTTCCAAAACTTGCCATCAATTGGGTACGCCTCCAGCGCTTAATCGCGGACACCAGGACAGGATAACATTCCCGTTTATATTATTATAGATTATCTCTCACCTTTGTATTCTCAATATTCCAATCAAAAAGTGCTATATTTTTTATTTCCGCAAGTGATCGAATAACTACCGTAGATAACACTTTAGTCGCCACCTGCACTAATGTCGCCAGGCGCCATATATACGAATTATAGCATCACTACTGATGTGTATGTGCCACTGAAGATGATACACAGTAAGTTTATATCATGACTGTTAAATCTACCCTATTTCAGCGTTGTTTTATGCTTTGTATCTGCAAGTATATACGGTTTCAAATTTCGCTATTCGGTTTTTTTTCGGCGACGACGACGACAGGAGGACACTCAGAACATAAACACTAGCTGGCGATCTTAGTGTAGGTCGCCACTCGGTTGATATTTTGGTAATTTGTTCATTTATAGCCATAATATGACACAGATGAAGACACAAAATGACACAGAACTCTCCAGATAGCCCCTTCTAACTTTCCTGAAATCATGGATGAGAAATGTAAGCATTAATGCCACCAGACGTCTGTAAATCGAAAAAAACGTTGTCCGGCGCTTTAGTGTTTCACGGTACGCACAAAAGTGCCATTACTGAGCCAAAAAATAATAGAAAAAAAAAACTGAAGGCCCTGTGGAGCCCCCCCAACCCCTGCGAATATTAACCACATATCTTACCTTCTGATCTTTTTTCCTGATCGGGATCAGTAAAACGATTACGTAAAGCTGCTTCATTAATGCTTTCATATAAATTTTATCTGGGGGTAGCCATTTTATTCCAACATAAGTAGCTCTAACTTATTTTTGAAGCAAAGTCAATAAAATCCTTTCTCTCATTTAAATCGTCGGGTTCGTATTTTGGTGATAAAAATCCCGTTCAAGACAAAACGGGTCTTTTTAGCTAAAGAAATTGTACCAAAAGGAAATAAGAAGCAAAAAGAAAAATTTTGAAAAATTTTTCTACAATTTATTTTTCACTGGGGAAAAAAAAAATAGGGGAAAAAAATTTTTCGGGGAAGGGTTTACTAGTAATATATGCACTGATTTATCCCCTTTAAAGGATGATTGTCATGATTATGATTAAAATTTGATGGGATTCAATTCTGTGTATGGGGGAAAAACCTGAGGGTTACAGTGGATTAAATTTAAAGTTAGGGAATTGGGAAAAAGGGAGGAAGTCTTTGAGTTTGCAGAGCAGCGTAGAATCCAAATTTGAGAGTCAAAGCAATGTAAAAAATGAAAATGAGCATGTAGTTCCTGTTATTAAACACTACCTATTTCCCACCTTTCACCCCCATCCATGAAATTGTCTAGCCTCCTTTTAAAAACCCCTTTTGACTCGCACTAATACCCCCGTGAGTCCTTCCAATCATTTACCACCCTTGTGTGATAGTTCATGTGCCCCCACATGCCCTCATTCTCTCACTAAATACCCCAACATTTTATCTTCCCATTCAACAGGGATCGTCTTCTCAACTTTAAAATCTATTTTATTATATTACATCCTTTTATCATCTCACTCTCATCCATTTTTCTCCGGGCCCAACCATCTCAGGTGCTGTCCACCCCCACACAGTTCACTCCCACTCCGTTGAAAAATCATACAAAAACTTTTCCCCACACCCTTTCATTTTCCTCCACTTACACATAATCCCCCCCCTCGAGTAATTTCAATTCCACGTCCTGAATCTGCCTCTGGATTTATGCCAGTCCAGGTCAACTTTTAAACATCTTGGGGCAAAAAAGCGCGCCTCACAACCACCCGCCACCAAAGGGGTATTAGTTCAAAAATTTTTAAGTTTCAGTGGCGTCGTGAGGAGTTTTTCATTTCATCATGTTACATGACCTTTATAGGGAATATGTGTGCAAAATAGTATCAAACAAATTAAAAAAATTTTTTGAATTTTAAAAAATTAGCAAAAAGAAATAGTGCTAGTGTATAAACATTTATCCATTTTGTCTTCAAATCCTGAATTTGCAAGTATGCTCCATATTTTTTTTATCACAGATTCGAAATCAGCAAATTTTTGGGTTTGATGGTTAAAACTTTGGGAAAAAAAAAATATATAAGGGTAAAAAAATTTTCGTATCTTTAAAAACCCGTGTCGAGGTTTGCCTGGCAGCAGCATTGCATTGCCCGCGTTGATCTTGGCAGGGGTAGCCAGCCCTATCTTTTAATAATTTTTATAGCAACAATATTACACAAAATCTTCAATGCAGTAAAAGGGGGAAAAAAATTTTCCCAGGGGGTGCTGAAATTAACACTGGCGTGCCCTGGGGGGAAAAATTTTGGGGGGGGTGGTGTATAGGGAGGAGGTATATAGTTACAAGAAAGGGCTCTCTCTTTTACCTCCGCCCTCGCACATTTTTTTAGTTAAAGCTTTTTTTTCATGGTTTTAATAATTATCAGAAAAATAAATATATCAATGGAAAGCTAGTACAATTCCGCCCTTTTTGATAATCCCTTATAAAAACGTCTCACAAAATATCAAATGGTGACGAGTTTAATGAAAAAAAAAACTGCTTTATGTTTATGCATATTTATTCATAGTCTATAAATGGGATTTATTAGTGTTTAACTGCGTTTTAGGGGATAAACTTTTCGGAACAAACTTTTCCCAAGAAAAAATATACATTTAGTTTATAAACGTTTTTTTAAAGGGGGGAAAAATTACTCTGGAAAGTAAAAACTTTTCCCCGAAAACCCGGGGTTTTGACAAAACACGCGCCTCATATGTCACCCCGTTTGAGGTTTCAGGGCTTGCGGCACCCCGTTCCCCCCCCCCCCCACCGCGGGGGAGGGTGGACCGCCCGGGGTGATAATTGAAAATTAAAATTTGGTTTAATTGAGAATTTTTTTGTCCAATAATTTAGTATGAATAGTTTACACAATAAAATTTACATTGAGAAGTATAACCCCCGATGAGCAGGGCTCTAATACGGGCCAATATAATTTTTATATTAGGTTTTTGCTATCAATCATGAAAAGGGAGCATAACTAAGAATTGAAAAATAGAACATCACAAAAACATTATATGTTAAGAAAAATGACTAAAAAAAAGAAGAAAATAGAATAGTAAGATCTGATTTCAAAGGGTTTAAAAAAATGTTAAAAAAATACACAAACAAAAAAAAACAAAAAAATGCAACTATTTCATTTTTTTTTTTTTTTTTTTTTTTTTTTTTTTTTTGTTTTTTTTCCTCCCCCCCCCCCCCAGTGAAAAAAAAACCTTTTAAAACAAAACCACAGTAAAGCCACACGTCCCGGTTAATACTTTAAAGCAGGGATTTTTGGGGAAATAAGTAAGGAACCGGGGGGGGGGGGGGGGGGAAGGTGCTACTTTTTCGAGGTGTACCTTTTTATGCGATCCAGCCGGGGGTGAGGCAGAAGGACCTACCCTAACTAGTCATGGTTGTTTACATCGGTGCATTGGGGGATAGGCGGGGTCGCCCCGGGGGACTACGAAGGGTAAACTACGGGGATGGGGAAAAATTTTGGTTTTTTTGCGCGAAATGAATTAGGGTATATTACTGTGCTCGCTCCGCTGAGAAAAAATAGAGAAGACCTGAGTAATGGCTGTGTGCAGAGGGTTTTAAAACCCAAAAAAACAGGGGTCTAACGGCCTCGTCAAAAGGGGAAGCAAATGGAGGTACGTAATGTGTCCCTACCACTTGCTTACTTCTTAATGAGACTCTGCTGTGACTGTTTTCCGGTTTAGAGGCCTTTGCACATCAACCATCACCTCAGGTCTTCTCTATGTTGTCAGCGAGCACGGAAATATAGCACCTGGAAAAATCAATTTCGCCCAAAACAACTCAAAATTTTTTTCATCGTCGTAGTTTCTCTTTGTAGGTTGTACATATTCATGGTTATGATAGTATTAAAATACCTTATTAATTGATTTCCCTTTTTGTTGTCTTCCTCATAATAAGTAGTGGTACATCAGGGTTTAAGTGTTATTTGACGAGCCAATGAATACTCTGAGTCTATACCAACACACCAACCTTTGCTTTGATTTATCTTTTAATTCCATCCAAAAAACAAGTTGCATAACCACCGTGACATTACCCATCCTATTGGTCCCTGGTACTGTCGTCTACCGATATTTTACCCCTACACATATCGGGAAAATTTCGCCGACGGTAATGGCTAGGTTAGATTTGCTTGATTTATCTTATTACTCCATCCATAAACAATTTGCATAACCACGGTGACATTACCCATCCTTGCCTCATGGTACCTGGACTCTCGTCTACCGAAATGTCGTCCCTACTTTAAATCGGGAAAACTCGCGACGGTAATGGTTAGGTTAAGGGTAAAAATGGAAAAGAGTTTCGCGGTCGTTTTCAGAGACACAGACTTTTTTCCTTTGGGCCTTCAATAGGTGCTTTTTTTAATGGAGATAGTTTTATTTTGCGCAAACAACCCATTAAAAAAAAAAAAAAAAAAAAAAAAAAAAAAAAAAAAAAAAAAAGATACCATAACTTATAGGTTTTAATGAAAACCAACCTAAAACCTTAACCACAAAGATAACCTATACCTAACCTTAAGGTTTTAATGAAACTATTAACCTTAACCCCACAAAAGTATACCTAACCTAACCTTAAGGTTTCATTAAAAACCTAAAAGGACCCAGATTCAGTGTTTTTAAATGGAAACGGTACCATAAAATTCGGATTTTTTAATGTTTGTTTTATGGGGTTTGCTCAAATAACTATCTCCATTAGAACAAGCACCTATGTAGGCCAAGGAAAAAATAGTCGGTGTCTCTAAAACGACCGCGAAACTCTCGTTCCGTTATAACCAAGGTTAGGTTACCGTTAGGTAGGTAAGGTCAGTTAGGCTAGGTATTCATAATTGGGGACGAAGACACAGGCCACCAATTCAAGGACAACGGGAAGACAGGCCATGGTGCCGCACTCAAGTTCAAGCTCAAGGAAGCGAGGGGTAGATAAAGGCGCGCACAGCACAGACTTATACCAAAGCCCTTTCCAAAAAACCCCCCGACAGATCCCTCCAACTACAGGACCATTAGGCTCTACTTTCGGACTCGAAAGACATTTGAACGCTTAATTTTTTACAGGACTTAGGACACATCTAGAGAATGAAAATTAACTCCCCCCGCACAATTTGGTTTCAGTCCCTACACCTTTTTTCGGACAGAAGGACGCTCTAAACACCATTCTGGACCTACGTGGACTGCCCAGATACACAAGAAATAAAAAACGCTTTCGTGACAAAAGGACGTGCAGAACGCATTTGACACAGTCTGCACACCAGGACTCAAGTACAAGATTCTACACGACTTTAAACCACCTAATCCCACTCATTAAATTACTTTGCAACTATATGACTGACAGACAAAGTAGAATCTTGCACTTGAAAAAGGACATCAGACTTCTTACACCACAAGCCGTGTCCTCAAGGCTGGTCTTAGCTCCCCTACTTTATAAACATGTATACGCATGGACATTCCAGACACTTTTCACCCTGACTTCAATGTTATTCAATACGCTGGGACGAAGTTGACAGTCCCCAAGCGCAAACGCGCTAGACGCTTTGACAACCCGCATGGCAACGGAACTAAATGTATTGTCCTTGGGGAAGGCTGGAAATGGCTAATCCATCCCATCTCTGACAAGGACAAAGCACTTATTTCAACATAAAAACTAAAAAACCCCCGCATCCTCTACCATAACTCAATCCTACCCCATCCTGTCCCCCATATCCATCACCCAAAAACCCCCACAATTCTTGGGGCTCAATATCGACAATAACTTTAGATTCAACCAACAACTAAAAACCAAAAAACAGAATAGCAAAAAAGGGCTCTTCTCCCTCCTATACCGCTTCAGCTCGCCTCCCTAAAAAACTAAAAAAAACACCATACAGCGCATTTATTCTTCCTCTCCTTATACGCCCTAGGGCTCTTAAACTCTCTGCATAAACAAACACACACAGCTTCCTTCAGAGAATACAGAATCGCGACTTAAGATGGATACATTGACACTAAATGGTATGGATTTCATACATTCAGAATCCCCTCCAGTCGCAACTAATCGCCCTCCAATAATTATCGTTTGGCACAATAAAAATATGAAACAACTTGAAAAAAATATCCCTATTCGCACCCAGTTCAAGTACAAACTTTACCCGTCTCGCCGCCGTTCGTGCCCAAACCCCTAACTCTATCTCTTCCCCCCTTTTGGGGGGGGGAAAAAAACTCCCCCAAGACATACATATCCTTCCTGAAGCTATCTGTACATAAATAAAATCCTTCTCCCTCGCCATAACTCTTACTGAATTTTCAAGTTACATGTTGGTACAAATTGCCATTAGACACATACTGCCGGTGGCTAGCACGGACTCTCTGAGGTTACCCTCGCTGAAAAACACTCATACACAGTATTCGGCAATCAGGGGGGACCAGCCGCATCCCGCTGCCTCAAAAAACTCTCTCAACTCAAACAGCCAATCACGGCGCACCAAAACCTGGCACATGCTTTCTTTGACCCGCCAAACAAACCACAATCCCATGTCTTACAAACTACACAAGATTCTTCTCACCTTCCACATAAAAACATACACCAAAATGCTCCTTCCTCTCCTACCATCACACCTCCTTAAGATCCACATCATAACACCCATAACGATGCAGCCTACTTCTCTCACCAGCAAAATCACTTTTTCTGGCCTCATGTCCTGCCCTTCACGGCCACGCAAGAGTTAAGCCTCTGTGTGACTTTCTCTAATACTAATTATCTCTCTTCCCCCCCTATTACTTGCCCCCTATCCCATTCTTCCAGTCTATATCTTTGTCTATATTATATCTATCTATCTATCAGGCAGTCAGTCTGGTGGAGCGCCATGGCCCCCAAGACTTCCTCTCTCCCCCTGGCCCGCGACGCAAAGTCCCCCCAGACTTCCCTCCTCCTCACTGGCCGGACGCAAAAGTCCCCCAGGCTTCCTCTCCGACGTCCCTGGCCGCGACGCAAAGTCCCCCAGGCTTTCCTCTCGCCTCCATGCCGCGACGCAACGGTCCCCCAGGCTTCCCTCTCCTCACCTCACCCCCTTACTTCCGGTTCAGACAACCATCAGTCACCGTGAGAGCCACCCAACTCCATTCCCTATCCGGTGTTGACGGCCAGCCGTCACCGTGGAGCAAACCTCAACTCCTACTCCCACTCCGTCATTCCCTACCTGTCCTCCCCGTCCCGTTCCTCTCTTCCACTATTACAGGAGGCTGTGGCGTCCCGTGCAGCTGGAAAAAGGCGGTGTCCCCGCCTTACACACCCCGACTGACAATGCACGCCGTCAGTTACAGGCGCTCCTGGCGGTGCCCTTCCCTACCTCCCCATCAACGCCATCACCGAGCGAGGAGGCATCGGTGGTAGGCCAATCGCGTGAGGCTCCTGGGGGAGATGCTGAGAAGTGCCATAGAGGTAAGGCGAAAAGAAGCGCCTTACCGTCTTCAGGGGCTTTGTAAACGGCCCGGGCTAAGGCACAGACGAAAGCCCATGTACAGTCGAAAAGGGGGTTTTCGGCGCTTTTGCACTGCCTTACACCTCCAAAGACTATGGCGTGGGCTGGTCGGAGAAATCATACAGCCAATCACGTTGACTATCTGAGCGCTTGCTTAGGCAGCTTCGACCAAATCACAAGCTTGAACACGTCTCTGCTGAAGCAAGGAATGTTGTCCCTCCCTCCCTAACCAAGCACTTAGGCAAGGATACACCGCTCTCCCCGCAAAAAGCTGTTCATACAAGTTGACGTTCAACGCAGGTTTTGACCAACTTATATATTTTTGCATTGGGACGTGCCCATAACCATGGATAATCGTTAGGGTGTGCCGATTCCGGGACCAGTGAGTGAAAATTAATGCAAAGCACCATTACAGGAATAAGGAGAAGATGAATAAAAAAGGTGACAAAAAAAAGTTATAACGATTCATTTTGCTCTCGTTATTCTTATTATAGGTATGTGACTGCAATTTTATACATTTCATGATATGCACTAATGTCTCCGTGAGTGATGAGGTTTCAGCTGTCATAAATATCATCTGGTAGTATGATAATTACCGTTAATAGTACAATATTTAGTGCGGGCGGAGCACCTGGCCGCCCGCCGCCGCCGCCCGCCCCTAACCAACACACAACACAAACATTCTTATGTGCACCAGCATATAACAACCCTATAATGCCGCATAGTCTTGGCACGATTCAAATTCTAACACCTTGCAACACTATTAATATGTAAACACCCAATGGTACGTTGTAGGAAACGGAAACAAGGCTTATTTGTTTATAAACAGAAGGGGGGATGAATGTCTGTCAAAGGCCCACAGCAGCTCACTAAGTCCGGGTCGACCATGCCTTAGTTTCAGCGCCTTAAGCGTTGCCACTAAGGCAGCATCTCCCCCACCCCGACTGAGCATGCGGTGGGAGGCGTTTCGGCCTTTACACAGGCGCCCTAGTGGATGGGCGCCCTAGCTCACTCCAGCATCTGGCCCTGGTCGCTCTCTCCCGTTGGACTTCCAGCCCATTGAAGGACACGCCCAAACCTCAAATCCCACCCAACCGGAGGCTGAATCCCTGTCATGTTGGTGAATGAGGCCAAACCGCCGGTGGGACTCTGGCGCCTCTCAGTTTGGCCACCCAGTCCCCAGGGACACAACGTGCACCAAGCCACCCACACCGGGCGCTCGCTCCCTGTCCAGTTGGTACAAGAGGAGGAATTGGGAGTTGGTGCCTAGCCGCTGCCAAAGGGGCAGTGAAAATATATTATTATGTATGTACCAAAGGAACTTGTAAAACCAAGGGAGAAAATAAACACAAGCGGAGATCACAGTTTCTTTGGCCCTCGGAGAAGAACCTGATATAGCCACGTAACAATAACACAGTAAAAGCTTATTACTTAATACATAACATTACTCCACTCACATATCATTTACTCTTTAACCCTTCATACATCCCACATCAATCCCAGTTACTCTGTCTATGATTTTGGTATTAGTCCAGATGAACACCGAACTCACTTTGGTGGACTAACTATTTTTTTCTGGTGTGTTTTTATGTGTTTTGAATGAAATCTGCTAACCATTTCGTGGCAATTTTTTTTTTTTTTTTTTTTTTTTTTTTTTTATGTAAGGGTTAGTTTTTTGTTGTTGTGTTATTGTAGTTAGGTAAAGGTTAGGTTAGGGTGGGTTCATTTTTTTTTTCATTTTTTGGAAAAAAAAAAAACAAAAATAAATAAATGAATGCGACAGAAACGGTTAGCAGATCAATCAAAAACACATAAAAACAACCAGAAAAAAAATAGTTTCGGCCACCAAAGTGAGTTCGGTGTCATTGGACTAATACCAAATCATATGACATAGTAGACTGGAGGGAAGTGGGATGTATTGAAGGGTTAAAAAGAGTGGTGTATGAAGTGGAGTATGTATGTATCAAACTAATAAAGCTTTTACATGTGATTATGAATACTACCTAAACGGACCTTACCTAATGATAACGGTAACCTAAATGGTTATAATGGGACGAGAGTTTCGCGGTCGTTTTTCAGAGACACCGACTATTTTTTCTTGGCATTTTACAATAGGTGCTTGTTCTATGGAGATAGTTTTATTTTGTGCAAACCCATAAAAAAACAAAATAATTCCGAGTTTTTATGGTAGGCTACCGTTTCCATTAAAAACACTAAATGGGGGTCTTTTAGGTTGTAATAAACTATAAGGTTTAGGTTAGGTATTACTTTGTGGTGAAGTGAGGTTTAGGTTTCATTAAAACCTATAAGGTTAGTTAGGTTTCATTTTTTTTTTTTTTTTTTGTTTTTTTTAATGGGTTGCGCAAAATAAAAACTATCTCCATTAAACAAGCACCTATGTAGGCCAAGAAAAAATTAGTCTGTGTCTCGAAAAAACGACTTGTGGCGCCAACTCTCGTCATTATTACCCTAACATAACCATTAACGGGCGGCGAGTTTCCGGATTTTTCCCCGGATGTAGGGACGAGCATTTCGGTAGGACGGAGAGTACCAGGTACCATTGAGGCAAAGGATGGGTAATGCACCGTGGCTATGCAACTTGTTTATGGATAGGGAGTAAAAGGATTAAATCAAAGCAAAAATATAACTAGCCATTACGTCGGCGAGTTTTCCCGATTGGTAGGGATAAAAATATCGGCGACGGAGTGACCAGTACACTAGGATGGGTATGTAATGGTGGGTTATGGCAAAACTGTTTATGATGGGGAGTAATAGATTAAGTAAAAGGTTGGTGATGTTGGTATAGACTCAAGAGTATTATTGGCTCGTCAAGTAACACTTTAAACCATTGAGTACCCACTTACTTATTATGAGGAGAGACAACAAAAGGAAACCATATTAATAAGTATTTTAATACTATCATAACATGAATATGTAAAACCTCAAAGGAGAAGGGACTACGGGACGATGAAAAATTTCGAGTTGTTTTTGGGCGCAATTGATATTCCAGTGCTATATTTCCGTGCTCGCTGGACAAACATAGAGAAGGACCTGGAGGTGATGGTGATGTGCAAGGCCTCTAAAATCCAGAAAAAACAATCACAGCAGAGTCTCATTAAGAAGGTAAGCAAGTGGTAGGGACAACATTACTACCTACCAGTTGGCTTTACCTTTTGACGAGCTCTGTTATTGACTCGGTTCTTGGTTTAAAAGCCTTGCACATCAGCCAGTACCTCAGGTCTTCTCTATAGTGTTGTCAGCGAGAACAGGCCACCGTAATACAGCACCTGGAATAATCAATTTTCGGCGCAAAAACAAAAACTCGAAATTCTTTCCATCGCTTTAGTTTTCCCCTTGGTAGGTCCACCCGCGGCGACCCCAGCCTTATCCCCACAATGCACTGATGTAAAAACCAAAACCGTGGGACGTATTATGTTCCTGGGGGCCCATGGGAAAGGGCCTTGCCGCTCCGGTGGCTAGCAGAAATTGGAAGCAGAAAACATCGTACACTGCGGCGCTAAATGGCATCGCGGAGGACACGGAAGCACAGTCCTCTGGGGCGCATGCGGCAGATGCAAAAAAAGACAATATATAGCATTTCCTTCCGCGTCGGCCACAGGGGCCTGACCCAAAAATGTTCCCCCCGTTTTTTCAAAATTTTGGAAACCGCAGATTAGGTACGCCGTATAACAAAAATTCTTTTTCTCAACTTTGCATGCCAATTTCCTATGTTAAAAATGGAATTTCTAAGACGATTATTCTTATTATATTTTTGCATTTGAGGCAATTCTTACTATTGCAAAATCGCACTTTTATATTGCACCCTTATCGAATAAGATAAATGAGTACGGGCAGTGTCCGAGTTAGTCCTGTGTATTGCCATCATGAACAATATGAGGTTCCAAAAATGACTAGCGTGGTAAGCTCTTTTCTGATCAGGTTGGTTTTCATCAGGCACTACATCACAGTGTCACAGTCCTCTACGTTGGCCTAGAAAACGTGTCCATCATGTCCTTCTTAGGGGACCTGAAGCAGGGGCATGGTCTCCCCGGTGGTGGGCCTGACCCGGATGAACCCGTCTCTGGCCTTGCTGTCCACCACTGCTGCCGCAGCCTCTGTTCACCTGCTTCACGGACTCTTTCGGTGTCTGAGTTGTGGATAGAGAAAATCCGGAACCTCGTACGGCTTGACCAGGGTCTCCTGGATTGATCCCGGGGACAGTGAACAGGTGAATGCGGCTTCGTGCCACCTGGCCCAGGCTGCCCAGCTGATTCAATGTCGCAAGCTGGTGGCTGACAAGATTCCAGCTTGGGTGTGTGCGAGGTTCCTTACCACTGGTGTCCCCATACTCCTCGCCAGCGCGCCCGCTGGTGATTTTTCTATAAAAACGAAACTATCGGATATTGCGCCGACCTTCCCCCCAATTGGTGGGTTTATCCAGGGTTTACTGTATAGTGAATAGTCTTTACAAGTAAATGGCGTTTTAAGTGTTTTAGGTTAAATTAAGCAAGGTAGGAGGACATGTTAGCTCGGATTATAGGTGAGTGATAATTAGTAATTGATCGGAAATGAAATATTCAAAAATATAACAATATGCATTCTAGTTTTTTGTTTTTTTTCCAACCTTGGGCATTTGACTAATGACTTGTCGGGCACCAAAACCAAAAACCTGCCACCATCAAAAAAAACCATTCTATCCCCAAAAAGCAACTGTTTCAGCTATCATGGAATTCTGAGGGCAATAGAACATGACAGCTGCGGCATGAAAGGGTCTTCAGAGATCGGCTTGATCCTCTAGAGTCAGTGGAAAACCACCTCCACGGTATTAATCACGACCCCGCCATGATATCCTGCACGCTTCTGGAGGAGATTGAAAACCACAGCTTTCCAGACCCACTAATAGGATGTAGGCAATTCCAATCCACACTCAAGTCTGGTTGCCCTGCAATCTTTGCTAGTGGATCATTCCAGTGTTGACACTGTGGTCTCAGTTAGATTACTTAAATTTCCCAATACTCCATAATAGCTGACAACAAAAACAGGTTTAAAATACAACTTAAAATAAGGCATACATGATCAAGTACTTATGTTACTTACTCAGTGGATTTCAAAAAATATCCCTTTTCTTATTTCATTACTGCTTGCTCTAATACTGCTTTCATCAGCTTCAAAAACTATTTCAACTTAATACACAAGAAAATTATGTTGGGAAAGAGTCTTGTCCTTTCCCTGTGTGTAAATAAAAAGTGAGGGAACTACAGTGTTTAAATCATCCCCCCATTTGAATTTTTTAATATTATTAGTATATTTATAGTTGTAAAGTGTTTGATCGAAAGGTAAGCGTTGAAAATTAGAGTTTTACGTACAAGGTTATGGAAGTACTGAATCATAACTCGCGGACTCAGAGTACATAAAAATTGAATTTAGATATGCTAAATTTTTGTTCGTATACGATCGGTATGCCTCACAACGATCATACCCACCCTTAGCTGTACGGCTCTCTGCGCTTGCCAAAATCATGGGGACACAGAAAAAATTTACCTTGCACACCCCCTACCCTCTCCTTTTCAACTTTGTGGTACGTCTCCCACTGACAATTGCCATTATGATTTCATTATGATGTTAGACATTTTGGAGTAATTCCCTACCAAATTCACTTCATACGGTGGAAGAACTATTCCCTAAGGCCACCTGCGCATTTTTTATGCTACCTAGATTACCTCTAAACTGTTAAAAGCTATGGGAAAGATTCGTACAGTTGACCCTCTCCATTCAAACTAAAACTATATTTGTCTGGATAGATATGCTGTGTTTTAAGAAATCTGACCATGTTTCATGACAATCACTAGAATTTTTTGTTCACTTTAGGGACCCCACCTGTAAAAAAAACTATTTATCAATAGTTTTTATCCGGATTTCAAAGTAAGGTAAAAATGAAACGAGGACTGCCGTTTCATTTTCTAGACACTGACAGTTTTTCTTGCCTGAATTAGTGCTTTTTCAGATGGAGATATCTTATTTTCCGGGAAACTCGTTAATTTTTTGTTTTGTCACCCAAACCTACGGTTACGTTTCAATTGATAAAACAATGTATCCATTCAGAAAAAGCATAAAACTTGGCCAGGAAATAATAGGCAGTGTCTCAGAAAAACAGAGAAGTAACGGAATTGTACGGAAACAATGATTCCCGCCACGCCATTTGCCAACCCACCCGCCAGCCGCCGAGTGTCCGCCCTCTGCCAAGAATATTATTATACAGAGGACCATAGCTCTGCAACCGCCCTGCCGGGACCATTATTACCTTTAAAACGAACTGAACCTAACCTCCCCCTCGGCTCCCTGGCGGGATATTAAACTCCACCCGAACCTTCTAAACCTCATTAACCTTAAAAGGGTTAGGGGGTCTATATCATTTCTACAATATGTAGATAAGTTTTGAAGGTTATGCGGAAGTTGATTAAAAACTGCACAGGTATACTGAACAAAAAAAGACTACAGAAAATATAAGTAGTAAAACGGGCGGTAGCAACCGCGCAGTTCTCGTCCATATAACCCAAATACTCTCCGATAAACTGTGGGGGGTGCGGAAGGGGGGAGCGCAGAACCCTTCCTGCTAGTTAAATAATCTACCTGGGCATTGATCACGTAACCTCAGTGGGAGGGTTCGCCCCTTCCAGATCCCCCCTTGAGTTTTTTTTTATTTCGGAAATTTCTAGGGGGTTTGCCCATACTCTCCCACTTCCCCCAAAACAAGTTTGGGGGACCTGTGGGGGAATGCGGGGGTTTCGGGGTGGGAAACAAATTATGCGTCGGACAAAACACGTAATTTAAGAGCTGTGTAGGGGGGCTAAAAATTTATCTAGGATAATTTTCTGATATCTAGAGAATTTGCAATAACCAAAATTAACCTAACGTAGCCAAATTTACCTAACCTAGCTGGTGGCTGACCCGCGATAAAACCTAACCTAAGCTAACCTAACCAAAGCTAACCTAACAAAATATAATCTTAAAACCTACCCAAATCTAACTTTTCCAGCCTAACCAAATCTAAACTAAACATCCTAGCGAGGGTTGGGAGGGGGGGTCTCAACACTTCGGTCATCATTCTGTGAGGATCGTCAGGTTCACAGGTCTCTGGACTCAGAAGAAATCCAATAACATTTTCCCTAGATTCTAGGAATTTTTTAACAACCCCTACACAAAAAAAAACTATGTGGGTTGCAATGCATATTTTGTACCCAAGCAAAATATCCCGCATTCCCCCAGGTCCCACGCCTGATGTTGTGGGAGAAGGGGAGTGGGGGGGGTGGGGGGTATTGGGCAAACACTAGAATAATACCTTAATTTCCGACGGCAGTTGGTAGGGGTTATATTTACTATCATACTGTCCTTATGATAAGAAACGAAACGTTCAATGTGGTTAAAACCACCACCGATCGCGATTGGTTTAAACTGCCACATATAGCCGGTTTTATGGAAACTGTGCCGATAGAAAACTCTCGCCGAAAACACGCAACCGAGAACTCTCGGCGACAAATGGAACACTCGCCTTGACGGGAAATTTTCGGCGGACAGTTTCCACTGTAAGGAACCCGTTCACTAAACCTAACCTGGAATATTGGTCACTAGCAACATAACCTAAAACCACATAAATTAATCAAGATCAAGAACTAGAACTGTCGCCAGAAAATAGGAACACTCACCGACATGAAAAATTGGAACATCCGGGCGACGTTGGCGAGAATTCCTTCGGCGATAGTTCCAGTTACCAATTATAGCCTTTACCCTTTCACACTCGTTTTGCAGCCTATAAATAACAGTAGAAAGGTGAAAAAATACTTTAATCCAGACCCACTGGTCATGTTATACATACACAAAATATTAGGCCAAATTTCTACTTTTCTCATCGAAATCTAAAAAAGACGAGGAATCATTGCTATGTGAGAAATCACACCATCGGATACATCAATCGGCTATTTTTGTTGTGTTTTTCAGCAATAGTCATGATTTTTTTTAATAGATTACCCTCGTACCAGTGACAGGCGTGCAAAACGAAACCTTTATGATGGCACAATAATGATAAATAAGGCTCTTGAGGACATAAATTTTACTACAATTATGGAGGTATGATTTACATGAACTTTAACTGAAATTTTGTTTGTAAACAAAGCACGTGTAACCCCAAAACACGGCCTGAGTAGCGTGGAGATGATTGGCTGTTGCGCAACACGAGACCCTCTGGTGGGCTACCAGCGGCCAATGGGACCCGTAGATTACTAGGTGCTTATAAATTCGTTGCCGAATACAGGTTTTTGCCCATCTCCGTAGCGGTCTAGTAACTTTCGGACCTCGTAAACAGGGTATCGCTGGAAGTTTGCTGGAAATCCGGCCCTTAGCTCGTAAGTGTAGAATTAGCTTACAAATTGGGGCCAATTTTGTGGGTAATGGGCCCAGGACATAAACTACGTCACGGTTTGTTTTACATCGGGCATTGTTGGGGATAAAGGCGGGGTCGCCGCGGGTGGACTAGAGGGAAAAACTACTGGCGAGGAGAATTTCGAGTTATTTTGCCCGCGAACTTGATTAGTCCAGGGTGCATATTACTGTGCTCGTTTCTTCGCTGACCAACCACTATAGAGAAGACCTGAGGTAATGGCTGAGGTGCAGAGGCTTCTAAACCAAGAAAACAGAGTCATAACAGGAGCCTCGTCAAAAGGTAAGCAAAAACTGGTAGGCACGTAATGTGCCCTACCACGTTGGCTTACTTCTTAATGAGGACTCTGCTGTGACTGTTTTCATGGTTTAGAAGCCTCTGCACATTCAACAATCACCTCAGGTCTTCTCTAGTGTTGTCAGCGAGCACGGAAATATAGCACCTGGAATATCCAAATTTCGCCAAAAACAAACTCAAATTTTTTCATCGTCGTAATCTTCTCTTTGTAGGCTGTACATATTCATGTTATGATAGTATTAAAATTACCTATTAATTGAAGTTCTTTGTTGTCTGATGTAGTAGTGGTAACATCCATGGTTTTAGTGTTACTTGGACGCAGGCCAATGAATACTTGAGTCTATACCAAAATCCACCACAACCTTTGCTTTGATTTATCTTATTTACTCCAATCCTAAAACAAGTTGCATAACCACGGTGGACATACCCATCTTTGCCTCAGGATACCGCATGGTACGTCGTCTACCGATATTGTTTGTCCCTACACAAATCGTGAAAAGCTCGCCGACAGTTGGTTTAGTTGAAGTATCCGGTCAATTTGCCATACCATTAGTCATTTCGCATACCAATGTCATTTCGCCCACAGGTCATTTCGCTCACACTAGGAGTCATTTCGCCCACACTATGAGTCTATAGGAGCTAGGAGGGTTAGGTTATAGTTGTTTAGTGTTGTCGAGGAAACCCCCACACCCCCCCGCTAGGAGTTAGGTTAGATTTTCTTTAGGTAGGTTAGGGTAGAGAGATTTGGGTAGTTAGGTTAGATTTTTGGTTAGGTTTAGGTTAGTTAGAGTTAAGATTTGTTAGGTTAGGAATAGGTTAAAAAAAAAAAAAAAAAAATTGGTTAGATTAGCTTAGGTTAGATTTGGTAGGTTAGGTTATTCGGGTGGGGGTCAAGCCCCTGCTAGGGTAGGTTAATTTTGGTTAGGTTAGGTTTATTTTGGTTAGGCAATTTTCGTCATTTCACCCCACAGACATTTCGTCCACATGTAAGTCAATTCGCCCACATATAAGAGTCAATTCTACCACTCTAAAGTCAATTCGCCCACACGATCCATGTCACGGAGTCATGTAACTATATCTTCCTCTGGCAGAAATGGAATGAAACACCAGTAACCTTGGGCGAAATGACGGTAAATTTCTAGTGTTTGCCCATACTCTCCCCAATTCCCTAAACAAGTTTTGGGGGGGACCTGTGGGAATGCGGGTTTTTCGGGTGGGGAACAAATTATGCGTCGGAAACACGTAATTAAAGAGTTGTGTAGGGGGGTAAATTCCCTAGATTAGGGTAATTTCCTTATATCTAGAGAAAATTGCCTAACCAAAATAAACCTAACCTAACCAAAATTAACCTACCCTAGCAGGGGCTTGACCCACCGATAACCTAACCTAGCCAAATCTAACCTAAGCTAACCTAACCTAACCAAATCTAACCTATCTAACCTTGGTTAGGTTAGGTAATAATTTGGTTAGGAGGATATGTTAATTTGGTTAGGTTAGTTATCGGTGGGTTCAAGCCCCTGCTAGGATAGGTTAATTTTGGTTAGGTTAGGTTTATTTGGTGGTTAGCAATTTCTCTAGATTTAAGGAAATTACCTAGATTAGGAATTTTACCCCTTACACAACTTTCTTAATTAAGTGTTTCGACGCTATTAAATTGTTCCGGAAACACAAACAGTCTTTCTACAAAAAAAGTCATCCACCGAATTTTAGGTCCCGTTTCATTAAAAACACTGAATCTCATCAGAAAACACTAAAACTGACCGGGAAATGTGTCAGCGTTTCCAGATAAAGGGAAGTGATAATAGAACATAACTCAAACCTAAGCTTAACCTAACTTATAGGTTTAAGAAACCTAACTAACCTACCAACAAAGTACTATAAACTAACTAAACCTTATAGGTTTTAATGAAACCTAACCTAACCTTAACCATAATTGATTGATTGATTGATTATAGTTTTAAGGCGCCGCAACTGCGGGGTTATTGACGCCTGCTTACATAAGATACATGAAAAGTAAAACTAAAATAACAAAATTTAAGATAGAAAAAAATATTTAAAATAACCAAAATACATAAAAGAACAATGAGTACATTAAAAACAATATAAGTTGAATATTAAAAACATCATAACTTGTTGAGAAGGCCAGCCTTCTCAATAAAGGTATGGACTTCATGTCCCGGAGAGAAACACCTCTCTCCCAATGCCAGGGAGAGACGGTAAGCACCGTCCGACCCGCGACACCGGGACAAAAATTGCACACGTAGGTCCCTAAGACTGGGACACTCGACCAGCAAGTGCCGCACAGTTAAGGGGACCAAACAATCATCACAGTAAGGAGGGTGGCCCCCCTCCATGAGGAACCCATGAGTATATAGTGTGACCAATACGCAATCGTGCCAAGGCAGTCTCCCATCTCCGGGAGAGACCGCAGTAGCTCCAGTCCTCGATACTTTGGCGGATGGCGCGCATTTTATTTTGCCCTATAGTAATCCAACGTTCCTGCCAACTGTTGTGAACTGATCTATGGATTGCCGAGCGCAGGTTCGTAGCCGGCACTGCAAAATGTGATAGAGCTGGTCTTCTAGCTGCAGCTTTTGCCAAGGCATCAGCTTCCTCATTATCGGCAACACCTACATGTGCCGGTACCCAACAAAAGCTGACCGTCCGGCCTCGCCTCTTGAGCAGATAAAGCCATTCCAGGATGGCATTGACCAGCGGATGGGGAGAGTTAAAATTACACAGTGATTGAAGAGCACTACAAGAATCACTAAAAATTGTAAAAGAGACATCCGGAAGAGTAAAAATAGCCATGAGAGCATATAAAATAACACTTATTTCAGCCGTAAAAACAGATGAAACACTTGGAAGGCTGACGCCTTTGTTAAACGATAGGAATACGACACCGTATCCAACTCCTTCGTCTGATTTGGAACCATCAGTAAAGACAGGGACCGAACTCTGATGTGTGCAAAAGTGGTCTAAAAACTGGGCACGCTCAGCCTGAGGAGGTAAAGACCCTTTTGAGAGCGGAAGGCTTTTGCAGAAGGACGCTTCTGGGAGAAGCCATGGACCGACTGTCGTAGGCCTATGCGGGGAGATCCGTAAAGCAGGGAAGGATAGCGTCTCCATAATAGCTGTCAATCGTAAACCAAGGGGCTTTGGTAAGCTTCTTCGCCCATGGTAAAGTTGCGATCCTGAATCACAAGACACAGCACGGCAAGCTATTGAGTCAGGGAGGCGTTGGAGGCGATACCAACATCTTAACAGGAGGGACTGGCGTTGAAGATCTAATGGGAGGACACCAGCATCCACCAATAGACTTGGGATGGGAGATGACCTGAACGCCCCGGTTGCCAGACGGACACCAGCATGATGTACCGAATCCAGCATCCGCAGTCGAGTGGGTGTGGCAGAGGAGTACACTTCACATCCATATTCAAGCTTCGAAAGGATAAGTGAGCGGTGAAGATAGAGGAGTGTAGCGCGATCAGCCCCCCAGCTGGTGTGCGAGAGGACTTTCAGTAGATCCATGGTCCGGAGACAGTCAGTCTTGAGAGCACGAAGGTGAGGTACCCAAGTCAGTCTATTGTCAAAAATGAGTCCTAAAAACCGGGTCTCTTCCCTACATGGTATTCTCTTATCGTAAAGATACGGGTCTGGGTCGGGATGAATCCCACGGGTTCTGCAAATATGAACCGCTACAGTCTTCGTTGGAGAAAACCGGAAGCCACGATTCGTCGTCCATTCACAAACTTTATCAATAGCAAGTTGAAGTCTTCTCTCTGCAACCGACATCCTGGAAGCAGCAAAAGAGATTGATAAATCATCCACGTATAATGTACTAACAATCCCCTCTGGCAGTACATCAACAATACCATTGATGGCCACAGCGAACAGAGCTACACTCAAGACGCTACCTTGGGGGATGCCACCTGGAAGCGGGTGTTCAGAAGACAGTATGTTGCCAACTCGAACTCTAAGAACCCGGTTGGCTAGGAAACTCTGGAGGAACATAGGCAAACGACCTCTTAGACCAAACTCATACAGAGATTGCAATATACCGTGTCTCCAAGCCGTGTCGTAAGCCTTTTCAAGGTCGAAAAATATGGTCACATGGTGTTGTCGAGAGGCGAATGCCCCGCATATGGATGACTCTAAGGAAATAAGCGCTTCCGTAGTAGAGTGATGCTTACGGAATCCACACTGAGAACGGGAGAAAAAGTTTTCCCGTTCCAAAAACCATACCAGTCGACTATTTACCATTTTTTTCGAATAACTTACACACACATGAAGTTAGGGATATGGGCCGGAAATTCGTCGGTAGTGAGTGGTCCTTCCCAGGCTTAGGGATCGGGATCACCACCGCCACACCCCAGCTACTTGGGAAGGTTCCTTCAATCCAGATCCTATTATAGATGCTCAACAAGAAATCTAGAGCCTCATCTCTTAGATGACAGAGCATCGCATATGGTACATCATCTTGGCCTGGGGAAGTGTCAGCGCAAACCTTCATGGCTTGACATAGCTCACGAGGTGTAAAAAGAACATTGTAAGATTTCCCGCCTCTGGATGAAAAATCTATGCCTCTCTGTTCTTGTCGCAGTCTGTCCCTAGCACTTGGAGACGCAAGGTCTGTCTGCGCCACTGACACAAAATGGGAAGCAATGGGAAGCAATTTCCTCTGCTACAGTCAAGGGATCTGCCACAGGGTCTCCATTAATTGATAGAACTGGAGGGGAGGATGGGATAAAACTTCCCCTCATTTTCCTCACTCTTTGCCAAACCTTGGACACCGGGGTAGATGCACAGATCGTACTTATATAAGCCCTCCAAGAGGAGTGACGAGCCTCTTTCATAACCCGTCGGTATCTAGCTCTTGACCTGTGAAAAAATATTTTTAAACCTTAACCATAAAGTATACCTAACCTAACCTTATAGGTTTTAATAAAACCTAACCAAACCTTATAGGTTTTAATAAAACCTAACCTAACCTTAACCTTAGGTTAGGTTAGGTATACTTAGTGGTTAAGGTTAGGTTAAGTTTCATTAAACCTATAAGGTTAGGCTACGGTTAGGTTTGGTATGTTCTATTCAATCACTTCCGGTTATCTGAGACCTGACAAATTTTTTTCTTGTCAAGTTTTAGTGCTTTTTCTGATGGAAATTCAGTGTGTTTAATGAAAAAGGGCGACCATAACATTCGGTGAAGAATTTTTTTATTGTACGAAAACTATTGCTTTCCGGAAAATAAAATGATCTCCATTAGAAAAAGCACTATTTTTGGACAGGACAAATTTGTCAGTGTCTCCGAAAATGACCGCGAAGTCCTCGTCCATTATTACCATAACCTGATTAAATGTGTAAATTGGGTCCTGTAATATTAAGAATTGGAAGACTCGCCGCCGGCGGCGAGAGTTCCGATCGGCAACCAGTTCCAGGTACCGCGCGGTGCAGGTGTGCGTGAGTTGTCGCGTGGATGTCTCTTAATACCCAACATATACCGAAATGCACCTAAAATACCAAAATCCATACCGAAAAATCCGATATACACCAATATTCCGAATTATACGATAC
>JACEEZ010001640.1:35000-52165 GCA_016584305.1 Chionoecetes opilio | reverse complement strand
TCATCCGCCATGTTGCTTCTCTTGCTTCCCTATTCCGCGTCCTGCTCCCCACAAGACTTTCTACTCATTCTCATCCCTATTTGTCCATCTTCCTAATGCAAGAGTTAATCAGTATATTTACTCTTTCATCCCTTTCACTGGTAAACTCTGGAACTCTCTTCCTGTTTCTATTTTTCCACTTTCCTATGACTTAAATCTTTTCAAAAGAAGAGTAACAAGACACCTCCCGAACGAAACTGGCTCACCCCTCTTTTTATTTTATTCTCTTACATACTTTTACTTACCTACATACTTATACATCTCTTACTTCTTTATAGGGACTGGCAACTAAGCAGACTTTGTGTTACCCATTTTTGTTGCGCCCTTGGCCAGTTCTTTGTGATGTAAAAAAAAAAAGAAAAAAAAAAAGCTGGGTGAAGAGCAGGTATGGAGTTACCCTCCATACCCTGCTCTCCACGTTAAAGTGATACTGTAGGAAAGAGAAACCTAAGGCACTTCAATGGCATGCAGGAGATTGGGGGTAGCAGACTGTTGGTGTAGGCAAGGACAGAAACACTAGAGGTGAAGGCTAGGAATAGGGATGGTCAGGACTGTAGCTTCTGTAGAGGAACAAAGGAATATATTGAACACTTGAAAGTAGAGTGTGGCAGATATGAGTAGGAGGAGTAGGCTGATACAGTCCATAATAATAGGAGTGACAGGACAGTGAATGGGATAGAAGGATATACGAGGTGGATGGAGGAATCCTTATTGTGCTAGGACTGTATGGGAGTAATGAGGATAGAAGGAAGATAGTGGACATAATTAACTAAGGTGTTCTTAAGGCAGGCTTGGGAAAACAAATTGCGACGGAATGCTGAAGACGAATAGGAGGATAGTTGATAGGAGGGACTTATGCCTGTGTATACTGCCTTGTTGTGCCCCTTCTTTCCCCACATGTACCAGGTGGCAGCAGCATCCCCGACAGCTTCCGCTGGGTGACTCCCAACTCAAGCTCAATCTCAAGACCTTTCGAAGCTCAAGCCGCTCAACGCTCAACTCCTCGCCATGTGAACGTCGGGCCCGTCACCAGTCATCACCTTTATTTCCTCTTCTGTCTCCATTTCTAAGATTTCTTGATCACTTTTTCTGATGGGGCATCCATAAATGATATCATTTTCTAGGTCTATACCTTTTTTTAACACTAGGTCAAGTCTTGCTGGTTCGTTATCTCCCCTATATCTTGTGTTTTCTGTCACCCATTGAGTCAGTGCTTTCCATTGTCAGCTTCAACAATCTATCTCCCCAGGTATTTTCATTTTCTCCTTCAAATGTCTCCCGTTTTACTTCCTTGCAGTTAAAATCTCCATCCAGCAGTATCTTTTTACTATTCCTGATTATTTTGTTTAAGTACTTCAAGGTGTCTTCTAATACGTTTTCATGTTCTTCCTTGTTCCAGGTATTTGTTCTGGGTGGTACATAATTAGCCACTATAGTCTGTGTTTCTCTATTTCTGACTTATATTTGTACTACACTCACTATTTCAGCTCTTCCTTCTCCATACTCCACTGTTCTTACCTTCACCACTAATTTTGTCAGTATCATAACTCCACCAGCTCTTCTACCACTTCTGTCCCTTCTCCACATGTTATATTTGTTGTTTTTCATCACATTATCATCCTCTATTAATTGTGTTTATGTTAAACATACTACGTGTGAATCTTTATTCAATAAATAATATTTTAGTTCTAGCCTTCTTGGTATAATCCCATCTATATTTGTGTACATCATTTCCATTTATTTTTTTACATTATTTTTCCTCACCCCATTTTCCTTTAGTCTTTTTCTTTATATACCACTTTCTCACCCTGTCGTTTAGAATCCTCCAAAAAAAGATGTTTTTTCTTCCTCCGTTCTTTCTTCATTTCTCTGTCTCCGTGGGATACCTTCAAACGAGAAACTCTCCAGCCTGCCAAGGAGTGTATTGGGGAGCGCCCGAGGTCAAAGCGTGGTTTTGTCTCGATGGAGACGTTGGAGAATATCGAGGAGAATCGTGCTGCCAGGCTTGCTGGGAACCAGGACCAGTACAGGGATCTGTCACGCAGGACTAGAACCCTCCTGGGAAGAGACAAGGAGAGGTATGTCAGGAGTTTCGCTGAGGATGTCGAGGGGCATTGACCTCCGACCGAACCCTAGTGCCCTCCGACCCGCCTACCGAGCCCTGAAGAAGCTCTGTTCCAAGTCTCCATCTTGGGCGAGTGCTATCCGAGCAGCAGATGGGCGCCTCGTGTCGGACATGGATGGGCAGATGGCTCGTTGGGCTGAGTACTTTGGGCAGTTGTTCACGTTGGACCCCCCGCTGTGGGGAGTCACCTTGTCGTGGTGGCGGGGCTTGAAGCGTGGTCGACGGCGCCTCCTACTCTGGCGGCCTGCCTGCCATTGTTGGGTTCGGTGGTCGTCGGCCTCGTGGACCAAGCGCTCC
This sequence comes from Chionoecetes opilio, assembly GCA_016584305.1. Taxonomy (NCBI): domain Eukaryota; kingdom Metazoa; phylum Arthropoda; class Malacostraca; order Decapoda; family Majidae; genus Chionoecetes; species Chionoecetes opilio. Next base: position 49,704 of record JACEEZ010001640.1, on the reverse strand, counting down.
CCCTTCATCACTGGGAGGTGGAGCCTTCCGGTGATGTCGCCTTTATACTTCCTCCCCCTTTCTCTCCTTTCTTAGGGCGATTCTAAGCCCGGTGCGACCCTTCTCTTCCGTCTCACGCCTCTTCTTCCTTTTAAACTTCACACACCGCTCCCCACGTGATTGCCGTGCGTGGCGGGAAAACTTTTTCTCCCGTTCTCAGTGTGGATTCCGTATGCATCATTCCACTACGGAAGCGCTTATTTCCTTAGAGTAATCCATATGCGGGGCATTTGCCTCTCGACAACACCATATGACCATATTTTTCGACCGTGAGAAAGCTTACAACACAGCTTGGAGACACGGTATATTGCAGTCTCTGTATGAGTTTGGACTAAGAGGTCATTTGCCTGTGTTCCTCCAGAGTTTCCTAGCCAAGAGGGCTCTTAGAGTTCAAGCTGGCAGCATACTGTCTTCTGAACACCTGCTTCCAGGTGGCATCCCCCAAGGCAGCGTCTTGAGTGTAGCTCTGTTCGCTGTGGCCATCAATGGTATTGTTGATGTACTGCCAGAGGGGATTGTTAGTAAATTATATGTGGAAGACTTATCAATCTCGTTTGCTGCTTCCAGGATGTCGGTTGCAGAGAGAAGACTTCAACTTGCTATTGACAAAGTTTGTGAATGGACGACGAATCGTGGCTTCCGGTTTTCTCCAGCGAAGACTGTAGCGGTTCATTTTTGCAGAACCCGTGGGATTCATCCCGACTCAGACCTGTATCTTTACGATAAGAGAATACCATGTAGGGAAGAGACCCGGTTTTTAGGACTCATTTTTGACAATAGACTGACTTGGGTACCTCACCTTCGTGCTCTCAGGACTGACTGTCTTCGAACCATGGATCTACTGAAAGTCCTCTCACACACCAGCTGGGGAGCTGATCGCGCTACACTCCTATATCTTCATCGCTCACTTATCCTTTCGAAGCTTGAATATGGATGTGAAGTGTACTCCTCTGCCACACCCACTTGACTGCGGATGTTGGATTCGGTACACCATGCTGGTGTCCGTCTGGCAACCGGGGCGTTCAGGTCATCTCCCATCCCAAGTCTATTGGTGGATGCTGGTGTCCTCCCATTAGATCTTCAACGCCAGTCCCTCATGTTAAGATGTTGGTATCGCCTCCAACGCCTCCCTGACTCAATAGCTTGCCGTGCTGTGTCTTGTGATTCAGGATCGCAACTTTGCATGAGAAAAAGAGGCTTACCAAAGCCCCTTGGTTTCCGATTAAAAGCTATTATGGAGACGCTATCCTTCCCTGCTTTACGGATCTGCCCGCATAGACCTACGAGAGTCGGTCCATGGCATCTCCCAGAAGTGTCCTTCTGCAAAAGCCTTCCGCTCTCAAAACGGTCTTTACCTCGTCAGGTTGAGCGTGGCCAGTTTTTAGACCACTATTGCACCCATCAGGGTTCTGTCCCTGTCTTTACTGATGGTTTCAAATCAGACGAAGGAGATGGATACGGTGTCGTATTCCCATCTTTTAACAAAGGCGTCAGCCTTCCAAGTGTTTCATCTGTTTTTACGGCTGAAATAAGTGTTATTTTATATGCTCTCATGGCTATTCTTACTCTTCCGGGTGTCTCTTTTACAATTTTTAATGATTCTTGTAGTGCTCTTCAATCACTATGTAATTTTAACTCTCCCCATCCGCTGGTTAATGCCATCCTGAAATGGCTTTATCTGCTCATGAGGCGAGGCCAGACGGTCAGCTTTTGTTGGGTACCGGCACATGTAGGTGTTGCCAGTAATGAGGAAGCTGATGCCGTGGCAAAAGCTGCAGCTAGAAGACCAGCTCTATCTCATTTTGCAGTGCCGGCTACGGACCTACGCTCGGCAATCCATAGATCAGTTCACAACAGTTGGCAGGAACGTTGGATTAATATAGGGCACAATAAACAACGCACCATCCGCCAAAGTATCGAGGACTGGAGTTACTGCGGTCTCTCCCGGAGATGGGAGACTGCCTTGGCACGATTTCGTATTGGTCACACTCTATATACACATAGGTTCCTTATGGAGGGGGGTCACCCTCCTTACTGTGATGATTGTTTGGTCCCCTTAACTGTGCGGCACTTGCTGGTCGAGTGTCCTAGTCCTGGGGACCTACGTGAGCAATTTTTGTCCCTGTGTCGGGGGTGGGACGGTGCCTACCTTCTCTCCCTGGCATTGGGAGAGAGGTGTTTCTCTCCGGGACATGAAGTCCATACCTTCATTGAGAGGGCTGGCCTTCTCAACAAGCTGTGATGTTTTTAATATTCACTTATTATTGTTTTTAATGTACTATTGATGTTTTATATATTTTATTATTTTAAATATTCAGATTTTATCATAAAATTTGTTTTTTAATATTACTTCTACTGTATCTTATGTAAGCAGGCGTCAATAACCCCGCAGTTGCGGCGCCTTAAAACTATAATATCTTATCTTATCACGTTGGACCCTCCAATTGGGCAGCTTCATACCACTGGATTACAGGCAGTGGATGTCGATCCTCCCATTGACAAAACCGCACCCTCTCTTGACGAAGTCAGACAGGCTATAGCAAAGTTGAGGGGTGGAAAGGCATCTGGTGTTTGTAATATCAGTGCGGAGCTCCTCAAAGCTGGGGGGGGGAGGCCATGCTCCGCGGGTTGCATGCTGTCCTGACTGCCGTGTGGCAATCAGGTATCATTCCTCATGACTGGAAAAGGGGGCTGGTAGTCCCTATCTGGAAAGGGAAAGCGGACTGTCAGGACTGCAACAATTAACGCGAATTACACTGCTCAGCGTGTCAGGCAAGGTGTTTGCCCATCTATTGATGACACGGATCCGCATTCATCTGCTGAAGCATCAGAGACCTCAGCAGTCTGGGTTCACGTCTTGTAAGTCAACAACGGACCGTATTCTAGCGCTTCGTGTCCTGGTGGAACACCGACGTGAGTTTCGACAGAGGATGCTTGCTGCCTATGTTGATCTCAAGAAGGCATTTGACTCAGTGCATCCTGAGTCACTCTAGGATCTTCTGCGACATAGCGGGATTCCTGCATGACTATTGTTTTGATGACTGGTCTGTACTCTGGGACTGAGAGTGTTGTGAAGTGTAGGGGAGGTGTATCCAGCTTCTTTTGGGGAGAAACCGGGAGTGAGGCAAGGGTGCGCCCCTTTCCCCCATCATTTTTTCAAAATTTTGTAGGGACTGGGTTTTGGGGACTTGGGTGGGTAGTCCAAAAATAAAAAAAAAAAAAAATTTTACCCGGGAAAAAATTTTCCAAGAAAGCGTTTTTTTTTGGTTTTTTTTGGGTTTAGTATTCCCAATGTGGGGAAAAAAACATACTAAAATTTTTCCCAAAAAAATTTATGGTTACCCCCAAAAGGGGCCCAAAATGTGAGGGTCAAAGAATATGACCGCCAAAGCTATAAAATTTTAAAGGGGGATCGTTTCCCCCTATCGGGCAATTTTTTTTTTTTTTAAACCTAAAAAACCAAAATTTGGTTTTATATAGGAAAAATTTTTTTTCTAAGAACTTTTTGTTCATAAAAAAAAAATTGATTTTCCTCATAGAAAACTAATTAGGGATAGAAAACGTGATTTTAGGGGGGGGGGGGGTTCCCAAAACCCTCCCCCTCCTTTTTTTTTTGACGTGGGGAAAAAGATATGGGTACATTGGATGGGGAAAAGACTTGGGCTAAAATTTTTAAAAAAAGCACTTTTTTTTTTTTTTCCTTACTAAAAAAAAAAAAAATCAGTAAAAAGTTCCGAGCCCTTTTTTCCCCTTTTTTCTCTGATAAAATGCCCTTTTCGGAAAACTTTATCACCGGTTTTTAAAGAAAAAATAAGGATGTGAATGTCCAAAAACCCTTTTTTTTCCCCTTTGCAGAGAATTAGTGGCAAAAAATGGAGGGTCAATCACTGTTTTCAGTTAAGTACCCAAGCGGTCAATTTTAAAAACCCAAAACCCCGGCATCTTTGTGTGGCAGTTTTACGTTTTTAAGGACAAAAAAAAAGACCCCGCTCCTTTTTTTTTGTTCCAAAAAGGTTTTTTGTGGGGTTTTCCCCAAAAAATTTCTTTATCTTTCCCTTTTTATGAAGGGGGATGGCCCATGAAAATTTCAACCCCTACCCACCCTCCCCCCTTTTGGGGAAAACAAAATTTTTACGGGAAACCCAAAAAAAGCACAAAATTATGGCTTCTATTAAAAAAAACGGGGTTTTAGATGACGCAGTACTCAAGGGTGTACCAGAAATGGGGAAAAATAATGTTTTAAAGGAGGGGTTTTCTTCTTTCCCTTTGAAATGAAGTGGGCGGGAAAGGGAAAGGGCATATTGTTCAAACGCTTTTACGGGCTATGATCTTTAAAAGTTAAAAACACTATGGGAAGGCTAAAAGATAGTATTTGATGGTTACATTGGAGGCCAAACACTAAAGGGGGAAATTTCCCATCAGAGCCCGGGGGCAAAAAACGAAAAAAGTAACCAAAAAAGGGAAAATTGCGGAAGGAACGAAATTTGTCGGGGAAAAAGGGGATTTTTTCCCTTTTTTAATGTGGAGAAAAAAAACCCGTCTCTTATCAATCTGATTTCACAAAGCATGAAAGGGGCAGAGGCTGCAACGTAATCCCCAAACAGAGGGGGAGAAAAATTTTGGAGATTTTTAAGGAGCCCGTGCCAATGTCATCCCAAAAAAAAAGGGCTATTCCCCCTGGGGCCCCAAGGGTACAGATCATTGGTGTTTTTAAATTAAATTTAGCGTCAACCGCGATGGAAAAAAAGCTTTATTTTTAATCGGAAAAAAAGGGGAGTTTCCCGCAACATAAAACGACATTAAGGTTAGGGAAAAAGTTGCTTGGAAACGATGTCTGCCCGCATTTCTGTTTCCCGCATGATTCAACGGGATTTCGATACCACTCCGCTGTTTTTTTGGGGGAAAAGGGAAAAAAAAAAAAAAAAAAAAAAAAAAAAAAAAAAAAAACCAAAAAAAAAAAAAAAAAAAAAACTTGGTTAAACGTTTTTTTAAAGCGAATGGGTGGGCAAATTTTTTCCAAACCTGGGAAAAACCTGTTGAATTGGGGGGGTAAAAAATGGGGGCCCTTTTTCCGGGGGAAATTTGGGGGAGGGGCCCAAAAGCTTTATATTTACCCCCGGAAAAAATTGGCCCCCGGAAAACCCCCCCCCCCTCTGGCAACGAAGTAAACAGCCCTTGGGGGGTTAAACCCCCAAATGATGCTTTGGATGGGCAATGGTGAGGCCCCCTGGACAAAACTGAATGGGGAGGGAATTTCAGGAAAAAACATTTAGTTCCCGTTTATGATGGGTAAATTCACCTGCGCCCGAAAAACTTCTGAAAAAAAAATTCACGCAAATTTTTCTCGTGGTTGTAGTACACTTCGGTGCATTTGCAAAAACACACGGCCCATTTTTCATGGGGTATGCGGACCATGTCAAGAAGGGCTTTGTGAAATATGAGTGAGGAAGCAGTGTCTGATGATGAAAATAGAGACTATTAAACTGACACGGTTTTTCCCGTGATGAAGTAGGTCTTAAAATGCACTGTGTATTCTATATTTTTAGAAAATGTACATGATGTCATGACGTCTTTGATGACGTCATGACCTCGCCTGTCCGTGTGTTAGTAAAAAAATTTGTATAAAAATTGTTATATCAACATATATAGTATAAAAAATTTTAAACTTTCTGTAACCTACAGCTACAGCTTGAAAAAAGGAAATAGTGGTTATTTTTAGTGCGATGGCTGTCATCGTCTTATGACGTCATAGTTAGGACCTTTGGGGGTTGATCAATTTTTGGTAAACTTTAGTATGTTGTTCCCCACATATAATGTATAGTTGTATAGTCCCTCAAATAGTCCCTCAAAGAAAAAAAAAAATAAAAAAAAAAATGAAAAATTTTCATTTTTTATTTATTTTTTATTTTTGAGAGGCTAAAATTTTTTTGATCTAATTAGAAAATCAAAAGAAAATCGCCCTTGACGTCCTAGCGGCTTTATTCCTCTTTCGAATGACACCTTACCAAACTCTCTCCGACTGATATTGACGGAGGAGTAGTCTTTGGGGGGACCCCTTAAAAATCACGTTTTCTTCGCTAACTCGTTTTCTATGCGTCAAATAAAAATTCCCATAAGACGACCCCTATTTTTTTACTTGTTTTATATATGTACCAAGTTTCAAAGATGTAGGTTTAATAATAAAGAAAAAAAAAATTTGGGGAGTCGATCCCCTTAACATTTTATAGCTTTGGCGGCCATATTCTTTGACGTCACATTTGGACCCTTTGTGGTAACCATATTTTGGTAAACTTTAGTATGTTTTTCCCTATGTAATACTACCAAAAAAAAACAATAAAACGCTTTCTTGGAATTTGTTCAGGGTCAAACCGTATTTTGACTGGACTAGGTAAAGTTGTAGATCAAAGTGATTGTGGAGCATCCCTCGGCAACACCAAGATCACTGATCTAGTTTTTGCCAATGATGCAGTAACCTTTGCTGAGTCGCTGGAGGTCCGGGTTTGATGGTTTCCGGGCGCTGCACGAGGAGGCAAAGCCTTTGGGACTTGATGTCTCTTGGCTCAAGACCAAGGTCCAAGTGTTTGGAGGCTTACTAGATGAAACAGCACAGTCTATTCATGCGTGCGGCGAGGACATTGGGATCTTGGAAAGTTTTACATACCTTGGTAGCGCAGTTCATAATGACGGCGGGTCACGTCAAGAAGTCTTACGGCGGATTGGCATAGCCAACGGTGTTATGGACTTGCTCAGAATGAGTATTTGGCGTTGTCGGTACCTGTGCAGGAGGACAAAAATCCGTATCTTCAAATCGCTTGTGATCCCTGTCTTACTCTATGGTTGTGAGACATGGACACAAAATAGCGACTTGAAGAGGCGAATCGATGCCTTTGGTAATTAGTGTCTTCGCAGAATCATGGGGTATCGCTCGGATTATTACGTGTCAAATTAGCGATTGCACCGTGAGACTGAATCGAGGCCAATTACCTGCATAGTCCGTCAGCGCCTACTTCGGCTATATGGGCATGTGGCACGCTACCCTGAAACCAATCCTTCCCATCGGGTTGTATCTGTAGGAGACCATCCGGCGTGGAGGAGGCCAAGGGGGCGCCCACAAGGCTAGTGGCTGGGGCAAGCTGATGTTTCCTGTTGAGAGTTGCTTGGTATGGGAAGGGAGGCTGCATGGGGACTCGCGACTATTGACATATTTGTCAATTCATACCTTTTACATACCTTGTTATTAAGACACTATATATAATGTGGATTTTTTTTTTTTTTTTTTTTTTTTTTTTTTTACATCTGTGCCTATAGCGCCTGTAGGCAGTGGTGAACCAGGGCTCGGATGGTAGGCTCTGGAGGTTCACATGAGGGCTCTGATGATGGTTGGTCCTCGCCCATGGTGGCGCAGGCAGGATTCTTATAGTGACGCCTGTGATTAGAGGCTCATGCCGCCCCCCCTGTGTCCTCCGATGCACTCGCAATCGAAGGTAGAGTTGATGGGCAGGGCATTGGGGTGTTCTTAGGCCCCTCGACGGTGCAGAAAGTTTTTTGGTTTTCTTCGGGGATCGAACTCGGGTCACCGAGAACGCCGTGGGAAACGCTAACCCCCGCTACCGCCCCCCCAAAGCAAGGGTAAAAAAATACCTGCACGCAAACTCAAGTAAATATTAAAAATTAAAATTAAAGATTTGAAAAATATAATAAATTTTTATATATATATATATATATATTTAATTTTATTTTTATATATAAAATATTTTTTAAAAAATTAATTTTAAACGGAAAAAAATTAAAGGAATTAAAAATAAGTTTGTAATGCACTTGAATTAAATAACTGAAATAATATAATAGTTGTTTTATTCATAATTTCATGGAATAAGATAGTTTTTGGAGACACTAAAAAAGGGGGCCTTGTTAAAAAAATCGTCCAGACCTTTCATCTTTCCCTGATTTAATGCAAAAAAATTATACCCATTATCAGTATATCAACAATATTTGTCCTTTTTTGCATCCCTCAGCCGTTTTTTTTTAAAAATCCGCAAACAAATCTGCAAATTCCCCCCAGCTTTGAAAACCTCCTCAAAGCTTGCAGACGACACACCCCGGCCGGGCGTCTCAAGTGGAAACCCCCCGCTCCCCGCCGACCCAGAAGCCGTAAAAAACCAGAGATAAAATTAGTATTGAAGTTTTTTTTGTGTTTTGATAGAATTTTATTGCGAATGCATAGCTGCATACTTTATAGTGCGAAAGACAGCTGTGGGTTTCCAGAGAAATTTGACGTTTTAGACCCATACGACAACGTTAAATGTTTGAAAAGATTATGCGGCGGACAAGGGTGATCATCACCCCCAACCCACCCCTCCCGTACCCCACCATATAACTACAAAGCCCGCTATGGGGTTTTACCAAAAAAAGAGGAGGAAGAGAAGAGAGAGAGAGAGAGAGAGAGAAGAGAGAGAGGGGAGAGAGGGGGAAAAGAAGGGAGGAGAGAGAGAGAGAGAGAGAGAGAGAAGAGAGGGGGGGAGAGGGGAAAAAAAGGAAAATAGAGAAAATGAAAAAAATGAAAAAATAAAGGGAAGGGGGAAAGGAGGGGGAGGAGAAGAGGGGGAAAGGAGGAGGAAGAAGGGCCAGGGAAGAAGATTTTAGAGAGAACGAAAAAAGAGGGAGAGGGAAGGGGAGAGAAAATGGAGGAGGGAAAGGGAAATTTGAGGGTTCCCCCTTTAAATAAGTTGGGGGGAGAAGAGAAGAAAAACCCCCCCACCTTTTTTTATGTTTTATACTTTTCCCCCCAAAATTTTTTTCCCCCGGGCCCCCCCAATTTTTAAGGGGGGGGGGGGGGGGGGGGGAAAATTTTTTTGAAAAAAAAAAACCCAAAAAAAAAAAACCCCTTTTTTAAAACCCTTTTAAAAAAAAAAAAAAGGGGGGGGGGGGAAAAAAGGGGGGGGAAAACAACCGGGGGGGGGGGGGGGGGAAAAAATTTTGGGGCCCCCCAAGGGGGGGGGAAAAAAAAAAAAGGTTTTTTTTTTTTTTTTTAAAAAAAAATTTTTTCCCCCCCTTTCCCCCCCCCGGGAAAAACCCCCCCCAAAATTTTTCCCCCCCCCCAAAAAACCCCCCGGGCCCCCCCCCAAAAAGGCCCCCCTTTTTTGGCCCCCTTTCCCCCCCCCCCTTTTTTGGGGGGGAAAAAAAAAGACCCCGGTTTTTTTTTTGGCCCCTTTTTAAAAAAAAGGGAAAAAAATTTTTGGGGTTTTTTTTTTAAAGTCCCCCCTTTTCCCCCTCCTTTCACCCTTTTTCTTCTTTTTTCCCCCCTTTTCCTCCTCCCCCCCTCCTCTCCCCTCCCTCTTCCCCCTTTTCTTCCCCCTTTTTTCCCCTTCTTTTTTTTTTCCCTTTTTTTTTTTTTTTTTTCCCCCCCTTTTTTTTCTTTTTTCCCCTTTTTTTCCCCCCCTTCCTTTCCCCCCTTTCTTCCCCCCTTTCCCTTTTTTTTTTCCCCCTCCCCCCCCTTTTCCCCCTTTTTTCCTCCCCCTTTTTTTCCCTTTTCCTTTTTTTTTTTTCCCCCCCCCCCCCCTTTTCTGAAAAGCTTTTTTTCCCCTTTTCTTTTTTTCCTTTCCCCCCTTTTTTTTTTCCCCCCCCTTTCCCCCCTCCCTCTGTTCTCACCCCCTTTTTTTCCCCCTCCCTCCTCTTTTCCCCTTTTTTCCCATCCCCTTTCTTTTTTCTTTTTTCCCTTTTCCCCCCTTTTCCCCCTTTCTCTCTCCTCCCCCCTTTCCCTTCTCTCTCTCCCTCCCCCTCTCTCCTCCTTTCTCTCCTCTCTCCTCTCCCTCTCTCTCCCCCCCTTTTCCTCCCCCCTTCTCTCTCTCTCCTCTCTCCTCTCTCTCTCCCCCCTCTCTCTCTCTCTCCTCCCCCCCCTTTTTTTCCCCTTCTCTCTTTACCCCAAACCCCCATAGGGGGTTTTTTTTCTGGCTCGAAATGTATACATTCGGCGGTTGGTTTTCCATTATACCACCAGCTCATTTTCAGTTTAGTTAGCATCATACTCTCATCTGTCACAGCAAATTCCTTTACACCGAACTACAATAACTCATCTTTCATTTGCTGGTCATACGACGGGGACAAATGCAGAGACTTTTTACATTTTAGCTCCTCCTGTGGTCATATAATTTCACGGGGCTAAGAGATGAAGAAAAGAAAAACGCGCGTTAAAACAAAAAACGTGTTTTTAACCGAAATAAGAAATTGGAAAACATTATTTTTGGTGGATTCGTGTTTTTTAAGGAAAAATTCACTAAATTTGGAAAAAAAAAAATGGTTCTGGGGATTATTTTAAACTTTCTCCTCTCTCCCCTTTTTCTCTCTTTCTCTCGGAACCCATTTCTGGGTCTGGGAAACAAAAGCCCGCGATAGGCCTCCGTTTTGGGACTTTTGCGGGGTCTAGCGATCTGCTACCCCTTTTTGCCTTGGCTAGATCGACAGTAAGACCCAGTCGTTTAGTTTAATGCCATCGGGGGGTTTGAGGGTTTTTAACTTTGGCCAAAATTTTTGCCATAAAAATTTTCCCTTCTCCTGGCCAAAAACCCCCCTTGTTCGAGGTTTTTGTGTCTGCGCATGCCCCATGCGAGAGTGTGAGTTTTTGGGTTCGTCATGACTTTCGTCACTCTGCCCCCACTGGTGGGGGGTTTCCAACGTCCCGAGCACACCCCTATTGCGGGCGATATAGCTTACTCCCGGCCCCGGGCTCCCCCCTGATGTTGAGGGTCTCTGGGGTCTCACCGATGATTTACGCATATCGGAGGAAACCTTTTTCCCCCCCTGCCCCCACACACGCCAGGGGTCCACCCCGCTGCAGCCGCGGGCCCCTCCCCCGGCAAAACCCCCTGGGGGGCCCCCCCCCCCTGTTTACCCAGACTTGGGTTTTAACAGTACGAATTTTCGTATATGTACGATAATTTTACTATCCGTACGATGTACGAGCCCTAGTTTAAATCGTACACGAAAAAAAAAACGATAATTGCTCACAAATGAAATTTTCAAATTTTTAAAAACAAATTTCAAAAAAAAATGGATTTTCGTATTGGCCCCCAACAAAAAATCGGTCGATAAACAAATTCGGCCCAGGGGAGAGAAAGTTTGAGGGTTTGATTTTTAGCCCTTTTTTGGATGACTTGGACTTTGGGTCAAAGTAAAAAGTATCCTAGAACCTGGAACCGGGTGCTTTCCGCATTGGAACGCAGATTGGGGGAGAAGGGAAATTTGCAAGGGTTTAAACCTTACCAAGACTAAAGGGAAAGGGAAAAAAAATTTTGACGGGAAAACCTATAAAGGTTTTTTCCCGCCCGGCAGTGGGGTAAGGGAAAAAAAAAGGGGATTGGTTTAAAATTTCATCCCCCACATTGATAGGATAAGTCGAGGGCAAAAAAAAACACATCTTATAACCCCCAGCTGGGCACAGGGAAAAAAAAGAATAGGGAGGAAAAAGGAATTCCCCTTTTATTTGAGATGATAGCTAAAAGTTCTGGAGTAAATTTTTTTGGGGGGCCCTGATGCTTTATATTTTTTTGATTTTTTTTTTTTTTTTTTTTTTGTTAAAAAAAAAATTTTTGATTTGGGGAAAAGTGCAAAATGTGAATTTTAAATTTTTTTTGGTGAAAAGTGGAAATATTGTTATGTGGAACGCTGAAATTTATGCTGTTACAGTTATTTAATTCTATATTATTTTTAAACCCAAAAGGGGGTCCCATAAAACTATCTGAAATCCCATAAATTTGGTGGCTTTGGGACGATAAGGGGGCTACAAAAGCTCCCCAAACCCCGCCCCAAACCCCCACCCGGCGCCCCATTGACAATGCTTCAGACATTAGCGGTGAACCTTCGTCTCCCGCTGCAAAAAATCTAGCGCAACGTACTTCTTCCACCCACGGTTCCTGACTATCCGCCCTCGCCTCGACCCCCGAGGGCACCTTCCCAGCCTGCGCATGTCCCTCCAGCTTTTGCCCCGGGGACTGAATATGTCAAGCTCCTCTTCAGAGAGAGCCCGACTGTGGATATGAGCTTCGGTGGCTTTTTGGCGTCATCAAGGGACGTTTCGCCTCGATCGGGATTTTGCTGAGGTAAGATGTCTGCTTTTTCCCTTTCCCGTTTCGTCTATATTTCACGACGACGAAACAGATATCGTAGACAGTGTCACGAATGGTGAGTCTTTGTCTTTGTTCCTTGGATGTTCAGGACTCGGTCGAGAGGCCCAGGAAGTTCCATACATACTCATCACCCGCTACCTGTCGGCGTTGACCCTTTCCCTTGGCCTTTGGAACTTCCTGGCGTCTACACTGATGGTGACTTCAAACAAAATGGGACACCCATCAATCGGCTCGTTGCACATGGAGCCTCCTGACCCGCTTCCACATATGTCAACTTCATTTTTCCTCCCTTCCCTCCCATCATGTGAGCTACGACGGATGAAAGACGAGCAGCCTTGGTGCTTCAATCCCTGGGGTATCGGGAAATATATCACGGTTTTTGGTTTTGTTGCTTCGGACCGGGGGTGGGTTGCGCTGCTAACCACGCCTCCCGGACTTCCCATATCGCACCCCTTCCCTGCCCACCCCTACTGCTACCACTTCTACCTCGGACCCTCTTCCATCACCCGCACCAGACGCCTCGAAGTGGACATGCCCCCGTTGTCATGAACCCGGAGTCAACGTATGGCATGGCTGTGCCAGACGCGCGCGCCCCGCCCCCTCCTTCCCTGCCTACGCGTCGCCTCACGCTCCAACACCACCCCGGCCGCGACCAGGCGCCACCACATCATCTCCAGCTTCTCCCCCTCCTGATTCTGCACAAGTCCTTGCCCTTCGTGAGGCCGTTGTCTCTCTGAAGTCTGGGTGCACTGCGTTCGCAGCACGTTTTCATGCGCTTGAGGTACGCGTCGACCAGACCTGGGCAGTATTTCAATACATTTGTATTTAAATACGTATTTAAATACATTTATGTATTTACAAATGTATCTATAAATACATTGGCTGTTATGTATTTAAATACAGTATTTAAATACTTTTATGAGTATTTAAATACTGTTCCCACAAATATTGTGGAGACGACACTGCCAACTGCCAACTTGCAAAGTGTAGCACAGTCACTCAGTCAGTGCGTGCTGGAACTTGGGATTGAGAGCGTGTACGCTGGCCATGTGTGTGCTTAATTGCCAACAGCTCCACATGCTGAACCAGAAGAAGTGGAGGAGGAGGAGGAGGAGGAAGAGGAAGATTAGTAGATTACTTAGATTAGTGATTACTATATAGCCAGTAGACTGTGAAGTGTAAAAGTAAAGGAAACACTAAAAGAGACAAAGACTTAATTGTTAAGAAGGACAAGTACAAGTATGACAGAAACAGAATAGGACTACAGAAGTATTAAACACTAATAAGAGTCTGGAGACTTTTTTTTTTTAAATGTAGGTGTTTAAGTAGTTTAGAGATGTTTAAGAGTCTAGAATACAATTTTTTTTTTTAATTGTAAGTGTTTTTGTTTAATTGTGGTGTCCAAATTAGTTTTGCGGAATGCGGAATGCGAATTGCGATTGCGAAAGACCTATCTGAAAAAAATTTGCGGAAATTGCGATTGCCGACTGTGCATGTCTGAATTGCGAAATTGCCATTAGGCTGAAATGGAAAAAAATTGCGATGCCTACCACCTCTGTTCACTCTCTATTCAGTCATTCTACGAGTCCGTCTTCCGCTTGTGCTCATTCTCTCCCATAGAAAGTAGAAATATTTTTCTCCCCCCGGAACCCCGATACACTTCCGGTTTTCCACTGCTGAAATATTTTCATCCCCCTGTGCACGCAGTACCGTGTACTGGGATCGGCCTGTGCGGATCACCCTAGAACAGCAATACCTGCGCGGCAGCGCGTGTTCATCCGATTGTCGAGATCTCCTACACGGCTACAGCGCGCTTTCATCCCTTTCAAGATGGCTCACAACCATGCTGCTAGTCTATAATTCATGTGTCTAGAACCCTCTACATTGCTTTCATACGGTCAGTTATAGACTAACCTCTCCCCTGCCCTCTGTCAGCTCCTCTAAACCTCTTAGGACCTTGAGAAAAATTTCAGAACAGTGATGACTCGATGAGGTACCTTATTGGGTGCCCTGCCTCCACAGAATATCAAAATGTTTGCTGAGCTCGATCTCCCCCCTTTTTTATTGTTGAGAGATTCACGCCGAACGTCTCCTCCTTCAGAGTCAATTGCCTCCACTCTCCCCATACCTGCTCGCTCCACATTTATTCACGTGTCCTGAGAGCTTCGCTGACCCTGCAAGCACCCCGACCTCCACTTCGTGTCCGCGGCGTCCGCACCCTTCGTCAACACAGATCCTGCTCCCCCCTGCTGCGACTTGATCTTAATGTTCCTTGCTGAATGGATCTGGTCCACCTCCATGGAGGATTCTCCGCCTCAAGTCCTTCACTCCATCTTCCAAGGCAGACCCACCATCCCCAGCAACGCTGGCTCTGGACACATTCCGCAGTGTCCCCTCCGTCCCTGCCGCTCCCCCATCTCTACGTCCACGGTTCCTGCAGCCAGATTGGAGCGCGGGGTGGCTGTCTACTCACTCGACGTTGCGCCACCGATGGAGCTGGGTTGGCCGCAGAATAATACCCAATTTGTCCAGCTACTGTCCTA
>JACEEZ010001640.1:0-30000 GCA_016584305.1 Chionoecetes opilio | reverse complement strand
GGAAAGGGTTTGGAATAGCATGACGGGTGGTACATACTGGCTCAATACTATACTGGTGTGGCCCCTCCACCACCAAAAACAGTAAACAGTACCTCTAGACCCCAGCATCGCCGCGACATGCTTCTTCAGGAAGTTGGTAGTACATATTTTTATTCCCACCCACGCCAGCCCTCAGGGAGATAAGTGTAACTGGCCGGAGGGCGCCATACAGGCGGTATAAAGTAAAAGCAAATTTTGGGAAAATTAGGAATAATGGTTGTCAGTGTTCCCAGATAACTCAGAAACTGACAACCAAGGATTCTAATGTGGTGCTCTATCTCCCCCAAAAAGTCCACAAAAAATAACAAAAGGTTGTATACTTCCACACCAAACACTGGATAGCAACAAAAAACCCGTGCCCGCGGGGACTGGCTGGGAAAAAAAAAATAGGGCTGGTAATGGCTTGTTTGGTGGGAAGATGGAGAAAAAACCAAGATCGAAGAAAATATCCCGACCTAATTATGTGGGGAGAGCCGGTGTGGAACACACTAGACAAATTTCAGGGTGGCGCCCAGGTGTCGTTTCTGTGCAGGGGGTCATATGTCCACTGTCTGTAAAGAAAATTAATCCTGGCGAGACGGTAGTCCCCAAGTGTGCTAACTGCCAGGGCGAGCACCATGCGACCTATAGTAAGTGTCCGGGGCTCCTTGAGTTCTTCTGTCAAGGTGGGGGGGGCACCACCTCTCCCTCACACCGTAACCCAGCACCAGGCCCAGCACCAACCCCAGCACCCAAACCCCGCTACAAGCCCAGCACCGAGCCCAGCCCCAAGCCCAGCACCAGGCCAGCACCAAGCCCAGCCCCAAGCCCAACACCAGCCCCAGCACCAGCACCAAGCCCAGCCCTAAGCCCAGCCCCAAGCCCAGCCCCATGCCCAGCACCAAGCCAGCCCCAAGCCCAGCCCCAAGCACAGCACCAAGCCCAGCCCCAAGCCAGCACCAAGCCCAGCCCCAAGACCAGCACCAGCCCCAGCACCACCACCAAGCCCAGCCCCCAGAACCAGCCCCAAGCCCAGCACCAAGCCCAGCACCAGGCCCAGCACCAAGCCCAGCGACAAGCCGGGCACCAAACCCAGCACCAAGCCTGGCCCCGAGCCTGCCCAAGCCAGGCACCAAGCCCAGCCCCCAAACCTGACACCAAGCCCAGCCCCAAGTCCAGCACCAAGCCCAGCACCAAGACCAGCACCAAGCCCAGCACCGAGCCCAGCCCTACAGCCCAGCCACAAGCCCAGCCCCAAGCCCAGCCCCAAGCCCAGCCCCAAGCCTGGCACCAAGACCAGCACCAAGCCTGTCCCCGAGCCAGCACCAAGCCCAGCCCCAAACCCAGCCACAAGCCCAGCCACAAGCCCAGCACCAAACCAGCACCAAGCCTAGCCCCGAGCCCAGCCCCAAGCCCCGCACCAAACCCAGCCCCAAGCTCAGCCCCAAACCCAGCCCAAGCCCATCACCAGGCCCATCCCCAAGCCCAGCCCCAAGCCCAGCCCCAAGCTCAGCCCCAAGTCCAGCCCCAAGTCCAGCCCCAATCCCATACCAACCCCCAGCCCCAAGCCCAGCCCCAACCCAGCCCAAGACCACCCCCAAAAGCCCAGCCCCAAGCCCACCCCCAACCCCAGACCAACCCCCAGCCCAAGCCCAGCCCCAAAAGCCCGCCCCATCCGCCCCCAAGCCCACCCCCAAAGCCCCCAGCCCCAGCCCAGCACCAAGCCCAGCCCCCAAGAGCCCCATCCCCCAAACCCCCAAACCCGAAACCGCTCCCTACGTACTCAGGCTTCCCCCCCCCTCGGGGTTTTAAACAAGCCTCAGTCTCCTCCCCCCCACAACCAACTACCCAAAGACCCCACCTCCCCCCAAAATTCGCCACCACCTCTTTTCCCCCCCCCCCACCCATGCCCTTTTTCCCGAGACGTCACAAGCCACCCCCCCCAACACCGTGGTAGGCAAAAAAAAACCCGGGGCCCCTTTCCCTTTCCCCGCCTATAGCCAAGAAAGTGCAAATTGCTGCCCACAAGCTGTTTTAGCTTTTGGCTGCCCCAACAGACAAGGGAAAAAGGCTGCCGTGCCCTTTTCCCAAGGTTTCCTTTTGCTTCAGCCAGACCCCCAAAAGGGGCTAAAAGCTCTAAAGAGGGGGGTTTTTTCGCGGGTTTGGCCATAAAAGGATCTGAGCAACATTTTCTCACGGGTAAAGACCATTGTCCCACTATATATGTGTATAGTTGAGAAGTAGATGTTTTTTGATGACCCTTTGAGAAGGCAATATGCTTTCGGTGTTCCGTGAGAAGTTTTTGTTGTTGAAATTCGTCATGAAATTCGTGTGAATTCTGCCTGGCCGAGAACCCCCAAAGTTTGAGGGGCCATGGCCTGGACGGGTTTCCCCAGGTCTTCATGGGTGTAGTTTGTTCTGGCGTGGGTTTATTTGTGCAGTGCAGTTTCCCAAATGTGTTTGATAAGTGAGGTGCTGGTTGCACCAGGGCACTGACAGTGGCCCCATCCAGTCTCAGCGATGTTAAAGGGGGTGGGCGGGGGATGGGATTGGAGCAGGCCCGTGGGGGCCATGCAAAAAACAGTGTTTTTTCTTGATGAAGTTTAGGCGATGGGGCAAATTTTTATGGATGTACCCTTGGAAAGTAAAAATTTTTTTGGAGAAGATAAATTTTAAAAAAACTTTCAATAATCCTGCCCCTTTCGGGGTACAAATGGCTCCAAAAGAGATTGTAGAGCAGGGTACACACAGGGTCTGAGAAATCAATTTAGAAAAACAAAGTATCAAGATACAGTATGTATGTCAGGAGCGGTATGGGGGTTTTACCCTGTTTTGCTTTTTCCTCGGGAGTTTTTTAAGGGGTTTTGTCCCGGGGGTTTAATCTGTCCCAAAATTTTTTCTCCTATACCATACTAGCATACACAACCTAAGAGAAAAATTAAAAAAGCTTTTCTAAAAGGGACTTTTCATTGTTTGGGGAAAGCGAATCGGATCCGCCCATGTCGACTTATACCCAAAAAAATTCATCTTAAAACCCCAAACAGGAGCTGTTTCCCCATAACATGATCGTACGCCGGGCAAAAGAAGGGGGCAGTTCGCAGCAAAAGGGCTATGGTCCCAAAAGGTTTTTTTATAATCTTTATATATACAATTATTTGCTTTTTTTTGCCCCGGGTTTAATTTATTGCAATTTTTTTTTTTACGGGTTTTTGCAAAAATTTAAAATGTTGGATTAGAACTAAAAGTTTTTTAGTAAAAATAATACCAATATAAGTATAAAATTTTCATGTTTAAGTTTTTCTCCCCCATTCACACCCATTTTACCCCAAAAGGAGCAGGTGTCATCATGTTTTAATATATTTACAGCGATTGTAAAACATCTTTTGGGAAAATCCCCTAGCAAAAGTCAATCTGTGAAATGACTTATTGATTTGTCATAAATGCCTAAATTTTAGTTTTTGCTTTAAATTTTACTTTTCATATTTATAAGTCTTTGGGTTGGTTAGGTAGGATAGTTATATAAAATTTTAACCATACCCACCCTAACCAACCTAACCTAAGACTAGAAAAAAAAGACTCATTTCATGCAGACAAAAAGATTTTGGGCATTTCAGACAAAGTTAATAAGTCATTTTCCAAACAGTTTTGGGCTTTTCAAAAATGACTATTTCACAATCTCAATGTAACTATACATAAATAAAATCATCCCCAACAATGCGCTTCCTTAATTTTCATGTTGTCTTAGTAGTATTTCTTTGAATAGATAATGTTCCTGAAACTTTTGTAGTCTTTATTTAAATTCCACAGAATCTGGCCCCTTGATTTGCTTTTGTATTTTTCATTCCGTGTGGGTCCATCAACAAAGCCCAAAACTGGAATGCACACACAATTTGGTGCTAAACTTGGCGTAGATGAATGGTTTTATTTAGACATCCATCCTTATCTAAAGAATTTTTTTCAATTTGGGGGATGAGTGGTCGGGGTTTGATAAATGTCTTTTTTTATATGGGCATTTTATTTAAATTACCCTTTCCCCTGGCACTCACATGTTCTTACCATCAGGGGAGGCACCAGAATGGCTTATTAGAGGGACACCCAAAAAACCTTTTGCGTTAAAAACCTGATGCACCTAGCTGACTGTAATGTATGGTCCCTTGCAATGCCTCACACTCCAAATCCCCCCTGCAAGCGGGAACTTTGTGAGATCCCAACTCATCTTTTTTTTTGGCTTGCAACAAATTTAAAAGGGATCTACAAACCCTTTAAAGGGAAATAAAGGGCCACAGAATGAAGTAACCTGCCTGCCCTGTGCCATGCAAAAAAAAGTTTTTATGCGACCCTGGTTGCTTTTCAGGTTGGGAAATTTTCAGTGGTGTGAATGTAAATTTCTTTAAATTTTCAAATTTTTAGTTTTTCAAAAATTCACCTTTCTCTCATGAGGGCTGACAAACAAATCTTTAATGGGTTTGGAAGCTCATTTCCTCATTTTGAAACCTATCAGTCTCAATTCGCCTTTTTCAAATACACGCCTTAGGAAGTATTTTCCGCAGTTTGCCCGGGACTTTCTTTTCTTGCTCCCACATGGCGTTTCTCCTTCACCTTGGGGCCGACGTGTGGTTTTGCCCCCTTCTTTTTGTGTCTGTGTGGGGGGAATCAATCTCATCGAGGGGAGCTGCTGGATCGTGAATGCAATTTTATCATAAAGTTTTCCGTAATAAAAAAACCATCAAAAGTAAGCTAATTAAAGGGCTAAAATTCCCTTTTAATAAAACTTCCCTGGTCCTGGTACCACCTTGGGGACTTGCTTTTTCATAAAAGACATCCTTTATTTTCTAATTCCGCCACTATATATGATCCACTCTAGAATCAAAAATTTTAAATTTTTCTGTAAAAAAATTTTAAGCTGTAGTACAGGGTTTAAATTTCGGTATTGAATGGCCCAAAGGTTAGGGATTTTTTGGGTATTTTAAAAAATGGATTATAACTAATAATCTTTAAAATCTTTTGGAGCAATGGTCTCCAACCCCCCCAAGGGTTGGGAAAGTCGTACTCCCACTACTAAAAAAGGGTTTGGTGTTGGCAAGGGGATAAAAACCCGGAAACTACATGCTACAAGAAAAATGATAGCTCACGAACAGCGGCCCCCAGTACCCAGCACCCCGTAGTGGGCAGAGGGTGCTAAGGAGGGGAGCTGTCACACTCCATCCCCGTATGAAAGGGAAAAACGGACGAAAAAAGATGTGATGATAAGAATAAACAGCTGGGGATGAACCCCAGCTACACACGAACTACTTAGGGTTTTATTCTAAAGCATGAAAATTACCCCCAAAAAAAAGTTTTTGGCAAAAAACCCCCGTCTAAAAAAAAATAAAAAATCCTTTTTCAGCCAAAAAAACTAACCATGAAAGTAAAACCCTCAAACTCATATTTGCAAGAATCAAAAATATGCAAACACAGCCCATGAGGGGATTTTGCAAAACTGCAAATACAAACCTTTATTGTAAAATCTGTTCCCACTGAAAGTCTGCTGGGGCGGAGTCATCCGTGGAAGCCCCGGACCAGTGCCTCTATCTTGTAAAAAAGGGCTGCTATGTGGATTGTGATTGTGCATACCTCACCCAACCTGGAGAATATAAATTTTTTAAATGTTAAATAAAAGTAAACCCACAAGACCCCAAAGTGGAGGGGAAAATTTGAAAATGTGGTTTTTCCCTAAAAAATAAAATTTTAAAATCAATCAAAATTTCACAAGAAAAAAAACAAAAATTTAAGAAACTTTTTTTTTAATTTTACACCCAAAAAAATGTTAATTCCACACAGGATATTGCTTTAGCTATACTTTTCAAGCATAAAATTATCACTTTGGGAAAAAAAGTGAATAGGATTTTCCCCAAAAACCTAATAGGGAAAAAGGTGAAACATGTTTTAAATTGGGAATTTAAAAAAAATTTAACAAACTTTTCTTGGGGATCGGGCTTTTAAAAAAAGGAAGCCACGGCACCGGGAAAATGTACGTGGGTCCCGCAGGTTAGGGTAGGTTAGATTTGGTAAAAATAGGTTAGGTTAAATAGATAAAGGTTGGGGGGGGAAAGCTAGGTTGGTTAAGCCTAGGTAGGTAGATAAAGGGTTAGGTTCATAAATGCTATGTTAGGCTAGGGAGGTAAGGTTAGGTTAGGTAAGGCTAGATTAGGTTATGTAGGTATTGAACGGCGGGGGCCAACATTCTCAAAGAATGCCCGGGGCCAATGCTAAATAGTATCTGCCCTACTTTTCCAGATTCTAGGCAATATATATGTTTACTTACCAGCCATGCATGTGCATGTGCTGACACGACGAACCTCGGTCTTGTGTAGGGGCACCCACGGCTATAAGTTTGCTGTGACTTCTGGGGGTGGAATAAATCGGTTCTCAGAAGCAAAAAGGAGTGCTCCTCTCAACTGGGGGGTACAACCCTCTAGTCACCTCAGCCCTGCCCGGTTTTTAAAAAAATTTAGCCATCCAAGGGTTTAGACATTATTTTTGTCGCTTGGTACCATTTTCTTGTCCAACAAAAAATAGTGTACGTGACCATGTTAAGGGCAGGCCCTGCCTACGTCAGCTACCCAGCCCTTTCAGTTCGTATGGGTCAGCAGGGCTTTTTGAGTCTTTTTAGCGTAATTAGACAAAAAATTTGTCTTTCTCCCCGTTTTCCAGATTCAATTGTAAGACAATACTCTTTCATTTTTGTTCACGAGTACACTGTACGAACCAAGTATTCAAAGGCCCCACGGAGCACTGCCCTGGAAGGGGGGCCCCGGGTGCAGCTTTTTGCCTACCCTGCCTGAGGCGCGCGGCAATTGTTGTTTTTAAAAAACAAGCGTGGAGAGGGGCTATACCCCCAAAATTGTCGCCCCCCCACAATCTGATTGAAACAAAGGTGCCAAAAATGGGCTCCCTTGCGTCGCACATCAGCAAGCAATTTTAAAGTATTGATGCCCTCCAAGACAGTTTGCAGCAATGCCCCAGACCACTTCCCCCAAAAGTACAAGATTCTATTGAGGGGAAAAAATTGTTGCTCAGCCCAAGTAGTTATACAAAACGATATGGCCGCGTGACATTCTATATCAAAGATTCCCCGGGGGTACTTAAGAAAACACCACCGGGGATATCGCGCCCTTAAACATCCTAATTTGCGGATATCTTTGATTGATAACAAAAACTTAGAGAAGAACAAAAAGGGAATTACTTTTATCACGAAAAAAGTAGCGCCGAAAAAAAACGGCCGCTAAATTCAACCTGGAACACAACGGGTTTTAGAAAAAGACTCTTTGAAGTACAACATTTTCCCCCTTCAAAATGCCCTTGACATAATGTGTCTACAAAAAACACCCCAGATCCCCAGAAATTAAGATCAGTTTGTTTAGCTTTTCACAGTGGACAGCATACAGAGTCCCGCCGCACAGTTGCTACAGAGGTTAGCTCTGTATGTCAGGAAAAACCCCAGTGACTGTATTAAACACCCTTTGTGGGTGATAACAGCAAGCACAAGCAATCAATATATATGATAAAAAGGGAAAAAAATCCTTTTTAAAATCATAAATGTTTAGAAAGGATAAACTGCTTGACTTCACCCAGTTTATAAAAATCGCTGAGGGTTTTCCCCAACCCTTTTTGTGGGTGAAAATGCCTCCCTTTATAAGTGGGAGATAATCCCTCTGGGCGCCCCAACAATAATGGGAAAAAGTTGTCTTTTGCATGGAAAAAACCCAAGATTTTGAATATTCTAAATGGGCCGGCCAAACATTTACAGGGGAACAAGCTTGATTATATATTTTGATCAATGACCCTGCAATGAGTCATCCTGTGAGGTGGTTGACACGTTGACATCCGACCATTTTGGTGTGTATGGAGAGATCCTTCTCCCTGATACAGAAAGGGAGAACAAATGTCCAGAAAAAAAGGGACTGGGTTTTCCGAAGAAATAAAAAAACGCATTAGGGAACAAATGAATAATGGTTAAAAAATTTACACCGCCTCTCGACGAAGGTTCAATACAGAAAAAATACACTAACTGGAGGGTAAAATTAAAATATGATAGTAAAGCATGGAAAGAAAAAACACAATGATTTGAAATGAAGAGATGGTATAACAGTGATGAAGCCTTTCGGGATTGAAAGAAATACAAAAAAATAAGCATCAATGGAAAAAAAACCCTTATAATAAACTGACGAACTCAAGCGGATGGGGATCAAGTGCAAGATGTCAAAAAGAAAAAAAAAAAAAAGAAAAATACTGGAGTCCTTTTACAATCCAGGACACAAAAAGCCACTTGCTGAAGTGCAAGGAAGATAAAAATGTACAAGGGAAGAAAGTTTCTTGCCCCCCATCCTACCCCAACAAAGAAGAGCAGCGAATCATGGGGGGAGTGGACGGACCCCTCCAGCTAGATTCTTCCCTCCCGGTGGAAGTGTCTGCCCCCCAACCCCAGGAATCGTATTGGGAAAGTTTGAAGCGCTTTACCGCCCCAATGTCTCCGAAACATGCCCACCCCGGGAAGAGGAGCTCGTCGGAGCCTGAAAAAGGCAAGCTCTAGTGCCCCCGGCAGGATGGTGTCACATACATGGTTTTCGTTTTCTTACGACGTTGAGGGCAACCCCGTTCGAGATCTACAACAGATTGGAGCGGGAGACGCCCCTCCCAACACCCGGAAAAAGTATTATGTCCTATTCCCAAACCAGGAAAAAACCCGGGTCCTTCGCCCAAACCTCACCTTTTTGGGGCAAAGTTTGAAAAGAATAGCCCTTTTAATCGTTCTAATAGTATAAAACCCCCAGCTCCCAGTAATCTTTTATGGATTCTTTCCCTGGGGGAGCACACAAAAATGCATTATGAGCCCTTTGCGGATAAGGAAACGATTTTAATGTTTTTTTGATTTGAAGGGACCCTTTTGATAGAGCTCCCCCCCAGGTCATTTATCCCAACTACTAAATGCCCGGGGACCATCTCAGAATAGTACAAGATACCAACAGGGCAGACACAGTCGATCTACTTTGAGGGGGCTTTCTCGAAGTGGGAACACATGGAAATTTGGAACACCCCAGGGGGGTGTTCTTCGCCAATCCTTTAACCCCTTTGAAACATTGTTTTTTCAAATTTGATGGGGTTGCTATATGTTAGCTGAGACATAGTGTACAAGCTGATCACAAACACACATAAAAAAAGCGTTTGGAACATTTGGGGAAAATTTTTGCAACTCTATCATATCATATACCAGATAAAAAACAAGATGCTGTATAAAAAGGCATCGGGAAAAAAAGTTTCCCTTTAAAAACAGGGGAAAAAATTCAGAAGAAGTCCCACCTACAAATATATGGGTGTACTTGTTTGGGGAGCAACACAAGACACAACGAAACACCAGACTGAAGAATCTGTAGCCTCGACTAGCGTTTCTAAGAAAAGGGTTTCATGGGGAGACGTGGGGTCGCTGTACCGCCTTAAAAGGATAGTTTCCTTAATCAGATCAGTCATAGACTACAATCTAGCACCCAGCCGTTCAACAAAAGGAAAATCTAAAGCACTTAAGTCATTCAAAAACAGCAATTTTGGATAATTTTAGGGGGCCCAAGGCAACACAGCAGGATAGGCAAAAACGAGAGGGATTACCACCTCTAACACATAGAGTACAGCAAATGGCAGCCCCCCAAATTTTGAGATCAGAAATAAAATGTAAGGTCAGTTATATGAGGCTCCTTCAATCCCAAGTTGAAAGAAAAGTGTAAGTTTTGGGTTCATCTGTCAGGAAATTGCTCAGTTATTTTTAAATTTTAAAATACAGGATGATAGGGAGCACAAACCAGTTGATCTCCCCCCCCGGGAACTGCCAGTTTTCAAGTGTCCTATTCTACCCTCAAGGTTAAGAAGGTAATTACCCTGTGAGCTGAGAGGCAGGACTTCCCTTTGTAGATTTAATGCCCCCCATGAGGTCCCCAAAACCTGTACACCCAGGGGCGCTGATGAGGGCGGGGGGTGCGGGGGGGGGGGTCGTGTACTTAAGGGAGAAAGCCCGGGGTGAAACTGGGCGTAAACTCCCAAAATCTATGTGCTCCCAGCCGAAAAAGGGGCTTCCGGGATGCAGCCCCTCCGGCAGCAGTCAAGCGAGAGGCCGGAGACGTCTCATTGCCTCTGCAGCACGATGCCCTACAGTCGATAAATCCAGGAACCTTTTTTCAACCCTCCTCGTGAAAAAAAAAATTAAAATTTTGATAAAAACGTGTCAGGACAGAGCTGGAACTTTTTATGGTCCCCCCACACCGTGGGAAAAGGGGTAACGAGGTGCATATGAACTCGCCAACGTGTACTCTAAGGATGGTGTTGGGGTTTCACTCCCCCCTTCCCCTTTGGGCCCTCTAAAAAACAAAATTGTGCGAAGTGGAAAAGTACAATAAGAAAAATATTTACAGCAGCCGGTCAGTCTGGTTCTTCCCTACATATATGGACCTAACAAAAGGGGTGCAACCCACTACATACAAAATGGGCTAAGTGCTAGGGACCAGAGGTGTGTTATTAGTAGGTAAGGTTAGGGTAAAGTACATGTGGGAGGTAGCTGGCAGTGACAAATCAATATGAAAAAAAAGTCCTGTGTAAAACAGAAGAGAAGCAACACTCCGCCATTTCGAAGGAATGTCAAGAAATTTTTTTTTTAGGGTAGCTGGCCAATGCCCCTATGCTGGGCGCGCACATTATCTACAACAAGTAACCTTACCAATCAAAACGCACCCAAACTTTGCCAATGCCCCATAAAGGACTTAAAAATAAAAAATAAATATATATGTAACATAACATAATCTTTTGTTAGCATATCTAAATGTAATTAAAAATTTTCTACAAATTTATTAATAGGCAATCCTTCCTAGCAACTGCGGGGGGGGGCCCTTTGTCTATTTTGTACATTAATTAATTATTTTTTTTTAAAGTGTACATTATTAAAATAAAAAGTTTTTATCTGGGTTCTCTCTCTCTCTCTCTCTCTCTCTCCTCTCTCTCTCTCTCTCTCTCTCTCTCTCTCTCTCTCTCTTTTCTCTCTCTTCTCTCTCTCTCTCTCTCCTTCTCTCTCTCTCTCTCTCTCTCTCTCTTTTCTCTCTCCCCTCCTTTTCTCCTCTCTTCCTCTCTCTCTCTCTCTCTCTCTCTCTCTCTCTCCTCTTCTCTCTCTCTCTCTCTCTCTCTCTCTCTCTCTCTCTCTCCTTCTCTCTCTTCTCTCTCTCTCTCTCTCTCTCTCTCTCTCTCTCTCTCTCTCTCTCTCTCTCTTCTCTCTCTCTCTCTCTCTCTCTCTCTCTCTCTCTCTCTCTCTCTCTCTCTCTCTCTCTCCCCTCTCTCTCTCTCTCTCTCTCTCTCTCTCTCTCTCTTCTCTCTCTGCTTCCTCTCTCTCTCCCCTCTCTCCTCTCTCCTCTCCCCTCTCCTCTTCTTCTCTCTCTCCCCTCTCTCTCTCTCCTCTTCTCTCTCTCCCCCTCTCTCTCTCTCTCTCTCTCTCTCTCTCTCTCTCTCTCTCTCTCTCTCTCTCTCTTCTCTCGCTCTCTCTCTCTCTCTCTTCTCTCCCTCTCTCTCTCTCTCTCCTCTCTCTCTCTCTCTTCTCTCTCCTCTCTCTCTCTCTCTCTCTCTCTCTCTCTCTCTCTCTCTCTCTCCTCTCTCTCCCCTCTGATGACATTTTATCGATAAACGCGGTCAAGTCGGCTTGAGGAGGGAACGCTTGATGACGGTTTGTCCTAGGGGACAGATTGACGTGTACGGAACGTGTACGGAATGGCCAGTGTACAAGTTGGACAAGGAACAAGATGACTTCATTACGGTATGACCTGATACCCAATTGTCTTGTGTCTTATATGACTTGGGACGCAAATGTTTTGTGGATCAAATGACTTCATTCACAATCGCCTCAGTACCATTTGACATGTAACCCGCGTTCCTTCACGGCATGGGGCTGGGAGGGCCTCACCAGCCTCCGCCTGCCTTCACGGATTGGAACAAGGAGGGCCTCACCAGATCCCGCCTGTCTTCACGGCACGTGGCAAGGAAGCCCTCACCCGTCCTCGCGTGCCTTCACGTCAAGGGGCAGGGAGGTCCTAACCAGCCCCCGCGTGCCTTCGGGGCACAGGAGAAGGAGGTCCTCACCAGCCCCCGCGTGCTACCATGGCACAGGGAAGGGGGTCCTCAACATCCCATACGTGCCTTCACGGCACGGGCCAAGGAGGCCCTCACCTGCCCCCGCGTGCCACCACGGCAAGGGGCATTGTGGCCCTCACCAGCACCCGCGTGCCCTCACGGCATTGGGGCCGGGAGGGCCTCATCCACCCCCGCGTGCCTTCACGGTATGGGGCAGGAAGGGCCTCACCTGCCCCCGCGTGCCAAAACAGCAATGGGCTGGGAGGCCCTCACCAGCCCCTGCGTGCTACCACGGCACGGGGCAGGGAGGACCTCACCAGCCACCGCATGCCACCACAGCAAGGGGCAGGGAGACCCTCACCCGCCTCGGCGTGCCTTCACGGCACGGGGCAGAGAGAGCCTCACCAGACCCAGCGTGTTTTCACGAAACGAGACCACTGATCTATATAACATGGATCGTGGATCTGGGCTAGCTGTGGCCGAGATATTGTAGTCAGCCACCAGGCACCAGCCGCCATCTTGCCATCACCAAAACAAATACATGGGCCGGCCCAGGCAGTGGCTGGGTGTTGGCTGCTTTCATGTGATAGCCTATAATACCACCTACTACTACTATTAACACCTACTACTACTACTACTACTATTACCACCTACTACTACTATTACCACCTACAACTACTATTAACACCTACTGCTACTACTAAAATTCCAACCTAGTGCATCGTCGAGCCTTCCAAGTCATTTATTTACGGTGATACACAGACAACAGGTGTGTTGCGAGGCCGTACAGGTGTGTAGTGACAGGTGTCTTGGGAGGCCGTACAGGTGTGTAGTGACAGGTGTGTTGCGAGGCCGTACAGCTGTGTAGTGACAGGTGTGTTGCGAGGCCGTACAGGTGTATAGTGACAGGTGTGTTGCGAGGCCGTACAGGTGTGTAGTGACAGGTGTCTTGCGAGGCCGTACAGGTGTGTAGTGACAGGTGTCTTGCGAGACCGTACAGGTGTGTAGTGACAGGTGTGTTGCGAGGCCGTACAGGTGTGTAGTGACAGGTGTGTTGCGAGGCCGTACAGGTGTGTAGTGACAGGTGTGGTGTATGTGGTAAAGCGAGAGAGGCTAAGAGTGCGGTGTTAGCCCCCGAGTGTGTGTGTGTCTGACCTAAAGAGCGAACGCGCAGTTCTCGTCCACTATAACGGCGTCAGCCCCGTACCGCCGCGGCCACGGGTACGGCGCGGGCCACAGTGGACCATAGAAGCTACTCTCGGGGATTACAGGAAGTTTAAATGAATCAAAAACCTTTGGCCTAATCAAAAAACCTTTCTTAATTAGGTATATATAATTGAAAGTAGTTAGTTTCGTACACTGATTTTGAGTATTTTCGTACATACCTGATGTCGTTTCGTAACTCTAATAGTCAAGTTCAACTCTGAGCTGAGTGTACGAAACGACTATGGTTTTATATAGACTACGAAACAACTTTTGGTAATAATGGACGAGAGTTTCGCGGTCGTTTGCAGAGACATCAACTATATGTTCTTGGCCTACAATAGGTGCTTGCTGCAATGGAGATAGTTTTATTTTGCGCAACCCCCTCCCCCCAAAAAAAAAAATAATGCTAATGAAACCTAACCTAACCTTATAGGTTTTAATGAAACCTAACCTAACCTTATAGGTTTTAATGAAACCTAACCTAGCTAACCTTAAATGTTTTAATGAAACCTATCCTAGCCTTATAGGTTTTAATGAAACCTAACCTAACCTTAGAGGTTTTAATGAAACCTAACCTAACCTTATAGGTTGTAATGAAACCTAACCTAACTTTAAACACAAATAGTATTTTTTTTTTTTTTTCTTTTTTCGCAAAATAAAGCTATCTCCATTAGAACAAGCACCGCTTATTAGGAAGCGCTATGATCATTTGTATCATAACCGCACTCAGGTCTGCTTCCGTTCCCCACTAACTGTTAACAAGGATAAAAAAATATACTTATATCTATATCTACCTATATCAAAAAAAGTATACCATACCCACCTATATTTTTTTTTAACTAGTAGGTGGATGACTGGAGTGGGTAGATGGGTTAAGAGTGGATGGGCTGGGTGGGGAGTGGGTGTGGGTGTGTGTGTGGTGTGTGTGTGTGTGTGTGTGTGGGTGTGGGTGTGGGTGTGGGTGTCTGGGTGTGTGTAGGTGTGGGTGTGGGTGTGTGTATGGTTGTGGGATTGGGTGTGTCGTGGGTGTGGGTGTGTGTGTTAGTGTGTGTGTGTGTGTGCGTGTGGTGGGTGCGTGTGTGTGTGTGTGGTGTCTGTTTGTACAGGACAGAGCAGCACAGCTTGGCATGACGAGGCGATAACACAACCAGACAGCAACGCGAGCCGCAGAAACAAGGCTTTGGTTTGGTTATGGCAAGATGGCGGACAGTTGGAACCAGTGCTGAGCCAGGCTTCCGCGATCCATGTTATATAGATCAGTGAACGAGACAGGGAGGCCCCCGTGTGCTTTCACGTCACAAGGGGCAGGGAGGGTCTCACCCGCCTTCGTTTGCCGCCACGGCACGGGGCAGGGAAGGCCTCACCAGCCCACGCGTCCCTGAACGGCACGTGAGAGGGTGGGCCTCACCAGCCCAGGCGTGCCATCAAGGCTCGGTGCAGGGAGGGTCTCACCAGGCGCCGCGTGCCTTCACGGCACGGGAGAGGCCCTCACCAGTCCTCGCGTGCCTTCACGGCACGGGATAGGGAGGGCCTTACAAGCCCCGCATGCCTTCACAGCACGGGTGAGGGATGGCCTCATCAGCCCTCGCGTGTCTTCCCGGCACGGGGTAGGGAGGCCCTCACTAGCCCCCGCGTGCCTTCTTGGCACGAAAGAGGGAGGGCCTCACCAGCCCCTGCGTGCCATCACGGATCGGAGCAGGGACGGCCTCACCAGCTCCCTTGTGTCTTCATGGCATGGGGCAGTTAGGCCCTCACCCGCCCTCGCGTACCTTTACGGCAAGGAGCAGGGAGGCCCTAACCAGCGCCCGCGTTCCTTCACGGCACGGTATAGGAAAGGCCTCACTAGCCCCCGCGTGCTACCACGGCACGGGGCAGGGAGGACCTCACCAGCCCCCGATTGCCTTCACGGCACGGGGCAAGGAGGCTCTCACTTTCTCTCGCGTGCCACCACGGCATGGGGCATTGAGGCCCACACCAGCCCCCGCGTGACCTCACGGCACGAGGTAGGGAGGGCCTCACCCACCCCCGCGTGCCTTCACGGCAAGGGGTAGGAACGGCCTCACCCGCCCCCGCGTGCCAAAACGGCAATGGGCAGGGAGGCCCTCACCAGCCCCCGCGTGCCTTCACGGCAACGGGCAGGAAGGGCCTCAAACGCCCCCCGCGTGCCAAAACGGCAATGGGCAGGGAGGCCCTCACCAGCCCCCGCGTACCTTCACGGCAAGGGGCAGGGAGGCCCTCACCAGCCCCCACGTGCCTACACGGCATGAGTGAGGGAGGGCCTCACTAGCCCCCGCGTGTCTTCACGACACGGGGCAGAGAGGCCCTCACCAGCCATCGCGTGCCTTCGTGGCATGGGGCAGGGAGGACCTCACCAGCCCCAGCGTGCCTGCACGGCACAGAGCAGGGAGACCCTCACCTGCCCCCGCGTACCACCGCGGCAAGGGGCATTGAGGCCCTCACCAGCCCCCGCGTGCCCTCACGGCACGGGGCATTGAGGGCCTCGCCCACCCCCGGGTGCCTTCACGGCAAGGGGTAGGAAGGGCCTCACCCGCCTCCGCGTGTCAAAACTTAAATGGGCAGGAAGGCCCTCACCAGCCCCCGCGTGCCTTCAGGGCAGGGGGCAGGAAGGGCCTGACCCGCCCCCGCGTGCCAAAACGGCAATGGGCAGCGAGGCTTTCACCAGCTCCCGCGTGCCTTCACGGCAAAGGGCCGATACATTGTACTATTTTACAGGTCACATCTAGGGTAAATCTATTTGAAAACACCTGCTCCATAGGAGTGAACTGGTATATGTCCCTGACATATTGGGTCAGTGTACACTGTTCCACCACATGTCTTTCAGTCTGCACTTGGCCACATACACACAGTCGCTCATCCAAGGGTAAGCGACCGCTACCTCTCCTATTCCACCTTCCAGTCTCACATATTAGCCAATGCTCACCTGTCCTAAACTGTGTAAACGACAGGCGATGCTTTTCATCAACTAAGTGTCTATCAGTGTAAATACTATGCACATTCAAAGTAGGGTTCATCTCTTTATATGTCACTCTTCTCGTAGAATTACTGTCTGAAATTATCGATCTTACACATTGCATATCTACAGTACAATCTTTGACTTCACTGTCCACAAACTCCCTTATTATACCACCGGTGACAGTGTCCATATTCATAGATATCTTCATTGCAAACGTCAGTGGGTCATCATCATAAGTTGATCGCTCATGACACATTTTATGGAAAAACTTATGTTGCACAGAACTTACCATATCTTTTAGGGGTGGGTAACCCGATTCCACGTAACATATATCATTGCAAGTTGACCTTCGCACACCCAACAATTGCTTTAAACACCAGTTAAACAGTTTAGTCATAGGTTTTTAATCTGCCCCAAACCATGATTCAGCACCATACATAAGTGTTGACATTAATGCTGCGTAAAAAAAAGGTTTTTTTACAATAAATGGTACATGATCATTTTTCTTCGCAAAAGAAACACATTTTAGTACGTGTGGCATTTTTAACTTGGCATGTAACTTAACAGCTGAAGATGTCGACCCATCGCAGGTAAACGGCGACCCTAAATAAACATACGATATACAAGGTTGAACACTTAAACCGTTCACTGCCAACGGGTCAGCGTCGTCACGGCTGCCATTTAACACAAACAATTTTGTTTTAGACTGATTCAGTATCATGCCGTACTCTAGACAGTACTCCTGTAATATTGATAATTTACTCAACATATTTCTCCGTGACGTGGCTAATAGTACCGTATCATCCATCATGACAAGAACATACAACCACTTCAGAAATCCATCATAACCACTGCCCTGTTTAATGAGGCGTATTAAATCATTAACAAAAATTACAAACAAAACGCAGGACGTTGACGAGCCTTGTTTTACCCCAAATGCGATAGTTACCAAAGCGGCTCCTATCCAACTTTCTGTTAAACTATACATGGCAACCATAGCAGATATCATTACTGAGCCACATCCTACATGGTAAGGGGCAGGGAGGGCCTCACCAGCACCCGCGTGCCACCACTGCACGGGGCAGGGATGGCCTCAATCGCGCCCGCGTGCCTTCACTGCAAGGGGCAGGGAGGGCCTCACCCGGCCCCGCGTGCCACCATGGCAATGGGCAGAGAGGCCCTTACCAGCCCTCGCGTGCCTAAGCGGCAGGGGGTGGGGAGTGCCTCAACCTCACCCGTTTGCCTTCACGTCACAAGGGACAGGGAGGGCCTGACCCGCCCCCGTGTGCCTTCACGTCACAATGGGCAGGGAGGGCCTCACCCGCCTTCTCGTGCCACCACGGCACGGGGCAGAGATGGCCTCACAAGTCATGCGTGCCTTTAGGGCACGGGAGAGGGAGGGCCTCACCAGCCCACGCGTGCCACCAAGGCACGGGGCAAGGAGGGCCTCACCAAACCCTGAATGCCTTCGCGGCACGGGAGAGGGAGGCCCTCTCCAGTCCTCGCGTGCCTTCACGACATGGGATAGTGAGGGCCTCACAAGCACCGCATGCCTTCACAACACGGGTGAGGGATGGCCTCACCAGCCCTCGCGTGACTTCACGGCACGGGGCAGGGTGGCCGTCACTAGCCCCCGCGTGCCTTCACGGCACGTGAGAGAGAGGGCCTTACCAGCCCCCGCGTGCCTTCACGGCATGGGGCAGGGAGGGCCTAACCAGAACCCCGCGTGCCTTCACGGATCGGAGCAGGGATGTCCTCACCAGCCCCCGCGTGTCTTCACGGCACGCGGAAGGGAGGCCCTCACCCGCTCTCGCATGCCTTCACGGCAAGGGGCAGGGAGGCACTCAACAGCGCCCGCGTGCCTTCACAGAACGGGAGAGGGAGGGCCTCACCAGCCTCCGCGTGCTACCACGGCACGGGTCATGGAGGACCTCACCAGCCACCAAATGCCTTACCGGCTTGGGGCAAAGGAGGCCCAAACCGGCCCCGCGTGCAACCACGGCAAGGGTCATTGAGGCCCTCTCCAGCCCCCGCGTGCCCTCACAGCACGGGGCAAGTAGGGCCTAACCCGCACTCGCGTGCCTTCACGGCAAGGGGCAAGAAGAGCCTCACCCGCCCCCGCGTACCAAAACGGCAATGGGCAGGGAGGCCGTCACCAGCCCCCGCAAGCCTTCATGACAAGGGGCAGGAAGGGCCTCACCCGCCCCCGCGTGCCAAAACGGCAATGAGCAGGGGGGCCCTCACCAGCTCCCGCGTACCTTCACGGCAAGGGGCAGGGAGGCCCTCACCAGCCCCCGCGTGCCTTAACGGCACGGAGTAGGAAGGGCCTCACAAGCCCCCGCGTCTTTTCACGTTACGGGGCAGGGAGGCCCTCACCAGCCCCCGCGTGCCTTCCTGGCACGAGTGAGGCCTCAGCAGCCCCCGCGTGCTACCACGGCATGGGGCAGGGAGGACCTCACCAGCCACCGCATGCCACCACAGTACGGGGCAGGGAGGGCCTCACCAGCCCCGCGTGCATTTACGGCACGGGGCAGGGATGGTCGCATCAGCCTCCGCGTGCCTTCACGGCAGGGGGCAGGGAGGCCCTCACCCGCCCCCACGTGCCTTCACGGCACGGGGCAGGGAGGGCCTCACCAGCCCCAGCAAGATTTCACGACACGAGCTAGAGTGGCCTTCACTAGCCCCCGGGTTCCACCAGAGCAAGGGGCAGGGAGGGCCTCAACAGCACCTGCGTGCCTTTACGGCACGGGGCAGGGAGGGCCTTAACATCCCCCGCGTGCCACCACAGCAAGGGACAGGGAGGCACTCACCAGCCCCCGTGTGCATTCACGGCAAGTGGCACGGAGGCCCTCACAAGTCCTCGCGTGCTTTCACGGCTCGGGGAAGAGAGGCTCTCAGCCGCCCTCGCGTGCCTTCACGGCAAGGGGCAGGGAGGCACTCACCAGCCCCGAGTGCCTTCACAGCACGGGAGAGGGAGGGCCTCCCAGGCCCCCGCGTGTCTACACACGGCACGGAGCAGGGAGGACCTCACCAGCCCCCCGTGCCTTCGTGGCTCAGGGCAAGGAGGCCCTCACCCACCCCCGCGTTCCACCACGGCAAGGGGCATTTATGCCCTCACCAGGCCCCGCGTGCCCACACGTCACGGGGCAGGTAGGGCCTCACCCGCCCTCGCGTGCCTTCACGGCAAGGGGCAAGAAGGGCCTCACCCGCCCCCGGGTGCCAAAACGGCAATGGGCAGGGAGGCCCTCACCAGCCCCCACGTGTCTTCACGGCAAGGGGCAGGAAGGGCCTCACCCGCCCCCGCGTGCCATAACGGCATATGAGCAGAGGGGCCCTCACCAGCTCCCGCGTGCCTTCACGGCAGGGGGCACGGAGGCCCTCACCAACCCTCGCGTGCATTCACGGCACGGGGCAGGGATGGCCTCACCAGCCCCCGCGTGTCTTCACGTAACAGGGCAGGGAGGGCCTCACCAGCCCCCGCGTGCCTTCACGGCACGTGAGAGGGAGGCCCTCTCCAGTCCCCGCGTGCCTTTACAGCACGGTATAGTGAGGGCCTCACAAGCACCGCATGCCTTCACGGCACGGGTGATGGATGGCCTCACCAGCCCTCGCGTGTCTGTACGGCACCGGGCAGGGAGGCCGCCACTAGCCTCCGGGTGCCTTCACGGCACGTGAGAGGGAAGGCCTCACCAGCCCCCGCGTGCCTTCACGGATAGGAGCAGGGATGGCCTCACCAGCACCCGCGTGCCTTCACGGCAAGGGGCAGGGAGGGCCTCACCAGCCCCCGCGTGCCACCACTACACGGGGCAGGGATGGCCTCACCCGCCCCCGCGTGCCTTCACGGCAAGGGGCAGGGAGGGCCTCACCAGCCCCCACGTGCCATTACTGCACGGGACAGGGAGGGCCTCACCCGCCCCCGCGTGGCACCACTGCACGGGGCAGGGAGGGCCTCACCAGCACCCACGTGCCTTCACGGTAAGGGGCAGGGAGGTCCTCACCAGCCCCCGCGTGCCACCACAGCACGGGGCAGGGAGGGCCTCTACCGCCCCCGCGTGCCACCATGGCAATGGGCAGGGAGGACCTCACCCGCCCCCGGCTGCCTTCACGGTAAGGGGTAGGGAGTGCCTCTCCCTCACCCGTTTGCCTTCACGTCACAAAAGGCAAGGAGGGCCTGACCCGCCCCCGTGTCCCTTCATGTCACAAGGGGCAGGGAGGGCCCCATCACCTTCTCGTGCCACCATGGCACGGGGCAGAGAAGGCCTCACAAGCCCACGCGTGCCTTTACGGCACGGTTGAGGGAGGCCCTCTCCAGTCCCCGCGTGCCTTCACGGCATGGGATAGTGAGGGCCTCACAAGCACCGCATGCCTTCACGGCACGGGTGAGTGATGGCCTCACCAGCCCTCGCGTGTCTTCACGGCACGGGGCAGGGAGGCCGTCACTAGCCCCCGCGTGCCTTTACAGCACGTGAGTGGGAAGGCCTCACCAGCTCTCGCGTGCCTTCACGGCATGGGGCAGGGAGAGCCTCACCAGCCCCCGCGTGCCTTCACGGATCGGAGCAGGGATGGCCTCACCAGCCCCCGCGTGTCTTCACGGCACGCGGAAGGGAGGCCCTCACCCGCTCTCGTATGCCTTCACGGCAAGGGGCAGGGAGGCACTCAACAGCGCCCGCGTGCCTTCACAGAACGGGAGAGGGAAGGCCTCACCAGCCTCCGCGTGCTACCACGGCACGGGTCAGGGAGGACCTCACCAGCCGCCACGTGACTTCACGGCTCGGGACAAGGAGGCCCTAACCGGCCCCAAGTGCAACCACGGCAAGGGGCATTGAGGCCCTCACCAGGCTCCGCGTGCCCTCACGGCACGGGGCAGGGAGGGCCTCACCCGCTCCGCGTGACTTCACGGCAAGGGGCAAGAAGGGCCTCACCCGCCCCGCGTGCCAAAACGGCAATGGGCACGAAGGCCCTCACCTGCCCCCGCGTTCCATCACGGCAAGAAGCAGGAAGGGCATCCATCCCACCCACCCTCGCGTGCCAAAACGGCAATGAGAGGGGGGCCCTCACCAGCTCCCGCTAGCCTTCACGGCAATGGGCAGGGAGGCCCTCACCAGCCCCCGCGTGTCTTCACGGCACAGTGCAGGGAGGGCCTCACCAGCCCCCGCGTGTTTTCACGACACGAGGCAGGGAGGCCTTCACCAGCCCCCGCGTGCCAAAACGGTAATGAGGAGGGGGGCCATCACCAGCTCCCGCGTTCCTTCACGGATTCGGGCAAGGTGGCCTTCATTAGCCCCTGCGTTCCTACACGGCAAGGGGCAGGAAGGACCTCACCCACCCCCGCATGCCAAAACGATAATGAGCAGGGGTACCCTAGCTAGCTCTCGCGTGCCTTCACGGCAAGGGGCAGGGAGGCCCTCACCAGCCCCCGCGTGCCTTCACGGCACGGGGCATGGAGGGTCTCACCAGCTCCGCGCGTCTTCACGATACGGGGAAGGGAGGGCCTCACCCGCCCTCGCGTGTCTTCACGGCAAGGGGCAGGGAAGCACTCAACAGCCCCCGCGTGGCTTCAATGAACGGGAGAGGGAGAGCCTCACCAGTCGCGTGCAGCCACGGCTAGGGGCAGGGAGGACCTCACCAGCCTCCGCGTGCCTTCACGGCTCGGGGCAATGAAGCCCTCACCCACCCCCGCGTGCCACCATGGCACGGGGCAGGGAGGGCCTCACCAGCCCGCAAGTGTCTTCACGACACGGGGCAGGGAGGTCCTCACCAGCCCCGCGTGCCTTCATGGCACGAGTGAGGGAGCACCTCACCAGACTCCGCGTGCTACCACGGCAAAGGGCAGGGAGGACCTCACCAGCCACCGCATGGCACCACAGTACGGGGAAGGGAGTGCCTCACCAGCCCCCGCGTGCATTCGCGGGACGGGGCAGGGATAACCTCACCAGCCCCAGCGTGCCTTCAAGGCAAGGGGCAGGGAGGCCATCAACCCGCTTATGCGTGCCGTCACGGCACAGTGCAGGGAGGGCCTCACCAGCCCCAGCGTGTTTTCACGACACGTGACAGGGAGGACCTCACTAGCCCACGCGTGCCACCACAGCAAGGGGCAGGGAGGGCCTCACCAGCGCCCGCGTGCCTTCACGGCACGGGGCAGGGAGGGCCTCACCATCCCCCGCGTGCCAACACGGCAAAGGGGCAGGAATTGCCTCACCCGCCCTCGTGTGCCTACACAGCATGGGGCAGGGAAGCACTCACTAGCCCCTGCATGCATTCACGGCATGGGGAAAGGGAGGCCTCACCAGTCCCCGCGTGCTTTCACGGCACGGGGAAGGGAGGCCATCACCCGCCTTCGCGTGTCGTCACGGTAAGGGGCAGGGAGGCACACACCAGCCCCCGCGTGCCTTCACAGCACGGGAGAGGGACGGCCTCACCGGCCCCCGCGTGCTACCACATAACGGGGCAGGGTGAACCTCACCAGACCCCGCGTGCCTTCACGGCTCGGGGTAAGGAGGCCCTCACCCGCCCCCGCGGGCCACCACGGCAAGGGGCATTTAGGCCTTCACCAGCCCCCGCGTGCCTTCACGGCATGGGGCAGGGAGGGCATAACACGCCCCCGCGTGCCTTCACGGCAGGGGGCAAGAAGGGCTCAACCCGCCACCGCGTGCCAAAACGGCAATGGGCAGGGAGGCCCTTACCAGCCGCCGCGTGCCTTCACGGCAAGGGGCAGGAAGGGCCTCAGCCGCCTCCGCGTGCCAAAACGGCAATGAGCAGGAGGGCCCTTACCAGCTCACGCGTGCCTTCACGGCAAGGGGCAGGGAGGCCCTCACCAGCCCCCGCGTGCCTTCATGGCACGGAGCAGGGAGGGCCTCACCAGCCCCTGCGTGCCTACACGGCATGAGGCAGGGAGGGCCTTAACATCCCCCGCGTGCCACCACGGCAAAGGAGCAGGAAG
This sequence comes from Chionoecetes opilio, assembly GCA_016584305.1. Classification (NCBI taxonomy): domain Eukaryota; kingdom Metazoa; phylum Arthropoda; class Malacostraca; order Decapoda; family Majidae; genus Chionoecetes; species Chionoecetes opilio. Next base: position 6,727 of record JACEEZ010001640.1, on the reverse strand, counting down.
GCCTCACCCACCCCCGTGTGCTACTCGGCAACGGCAGGGGGGGCCCTCACCGCCCCCGGTCCTTCACGGGACGGGGGGGGGGAGGGNAAGGCCCACCAAAGCCCTCCGCAGAGCTAGCCAAAAAGCCCCCCGGGAGGGCGGTTTTGCGGCTAGAAATTATAGTATATATTATATTATATATATATTAGTTTGTAGATCTCTCTCTCTCTCTCTCTCTCTCTCTTTCTATATATATATATAGAGAGAGAGAGTATATACGGGCAGGAGATTTTCTCTGAGACAGATCTCGTTAAAAGTGATAGCTAGTTCAGCGTTTATTATCTTCTTAAAGATATTTTCTCTTTGTCTTAAGAGTGTCTTATTCTCTTTTGTAATCACTTTTATGACTTCGCCGTAGGTTGTCATGTTTGCTGTATCATGTTTGCATGTTTGCATGACGACAACGAAGCTGTCCAGACGACTTACTTGCCACCTAACTTCCGGAGCCCCAAAAAGTCACCTATTAGAACAACATGGCATCATCATAACATGAAAATTTCTAGAAGAAAATACAGAATTGGTTGACATGTGTGCAGATGTGCGGCGACTTCCCATCCTAGAAGCGCTGTACATAAAAGAGATCAATCCCAAACTTAACGTACAGGCAAACGACCTACAAGCTCTACCCAGCATGAAAAGAACAAAAGCAAATAACAGCCTACTCACAGAAAAGCCAAGCGAAGACCAAACAACCAATCAGCGTCACCCACTCAAGAAGACGAGAAGCAAAAGCTATCAACCAATCACCGATGCCGCTAATAGGCTGCGTGGCAGGCAGACCGGCTATAAATAGCGCTTCATCTCGCATCTTGAATGTTTTACACCGCAGCGATTCGCTCCGTCCTGGGCCAGAAGCCACAAAACACTTAGACCTTTTTTTGGTCGTTAGTCCAACGACGGAACCCACAGCGCGGAAAATTCGTCGATTTCGTCGTTAACGTGCACACTGGCCAACGACTGCTCAAGACCGGTATTAGCAGAGGTCGGAAGTCTCCAGACATGCTCATTATTGCTTGGTATGCTATGAAATATCTTTTTTATAGGTGAATGTAGACATATGATTGCATTTGGATGGATATTATTCATATATATGAGTAAAGAGATGAAATACAAGCAAGGGACTCATCTACGTCTGGCAGCGCGGCCTTCGGCAGCAGCAACAGCAGCAGCATGAAGCCCGTGAGGTGGATATCAACACCAACTTCACGAAGGGAGATAGATGTCTTTGGTAATATTTAGTAGGGGAGCGAGAAACCCCTTGAGGAATCCTATGATCCCGGTGCTATCACAGGCGTGGGAGCTGACTGTCTTCTTCAGGAAGGCACAGGTGAGGCGGATAACTGCGGGTTTTTACTCTAAAGTTTTGAGTGGCGGCGCCGCTGGAGCCGCCAGCTCCTCCGCCACTGTAGGTTTGGGCAGGATTAAACGTCTTATTACTCGTTATTATACAACTTAGTGATTATGGTGAGATGTTATATATACTTGTCATTATCTAAATCAATGTAGCACCGTGTGTCACCTTAAATAAGGGTGATTTAAAGATGTTATGATGAGGTGACTGATGGCGAGGGAGAGTGACGGAGAGGCCTTGCCGCGGGCCTCCCCATATCACAAATATTCACTATTTCAACCCACACACACATGCACCTTCTACCACCAAAACACTAGCAACACAGGCTCCTTACTTATACATCTTACTTTCTGATACATTAAAACTCCTTAAAACGCAAGCATTTCCCAATAAAACGAGAATTAGTTTTAGATGACGGGGACAAGGCGGGGAGAGGCAGTCTGGCATGCCATTCTTCCCCGGAAATATGTCTCGCTGACTTGTGATTGGTCGAGAAGTTTTAAAAACTGTTTATCATTGGCTGGTGGCTGATGACGCGCTTGATGACGTCATTACTCGCCTTAGCCAGTCAGCGCCTTCTGACACGTTAACGACCGAAAAGGGAGGCTTTGTAGCTTTCGTCGTTAGGAAACGAAGTTCGGAGAGATCGTCGTTGCGGGCCCAACTACCTTTGTTGCTGGCTTCCTGCCCTGGACTACTGTGCCCCCTGCCTCCCGGGCATCGCCAAAAGTCATTTTCAATCCCTTGAAGTAGTCCAGAACGGGGCCTTAAGAGCCATCCTAGGCGCACCACCGTGGACATCCGTGGCCACGATGAGGGAGGAGTGCGGCCTGCCCACCATCCAACACCGCATTCTGGCTCGGACGTCGATCGCCACGGTGGCGTACATGCGTCGTTGGCCTGCAGCTCCACTAACCAGACAGTACTGCCACGCCTTTCAGCGCCCCCCAGCAGCTGGCCCAGACAAGGACTGGGTACACGCAGTAGCGGATTCCGCCAGGACCCTGGACGTGGCCAGGGCCGTACGCTGCGACCCCGACCTACCCCTCCCAGACCACCTCCCGTTGGCACCTTGGGCCCCACCGCTCTTTACCATCACCACCTCCCAGCGAGTGAGACCCAGGGACCTCCTACCCACCCATCTCCAGCAGGAGGCGCTTGCCCTTATAGCCTCATGCTATGGCCCATCGACAGCCATCTACTACACCGATGGCTCAGTCGGGGCAAATGGCGCGGCGGGCGCGGCATTTGTGTGTGGGGCCTACACCGAAGCCCACAGACTCTCAACCTACACCACGGCCTTTCAGGCGGAACTAGCGCACTGCTACTGGCCCTAAAGCACGCATCCGGGGCCCGTCACAACACCATCCACCTCTTCTCGGATTGCCTCGCTGCGCTTCACGCTCTCAACTCCACTCCCAAAGACAACTTTGAACTTCTATCTGCCATCCACTACCAGTTGGCCCTCCTCTACCGTGACGGCACCAATACTCACCTATATTGGGTCCCGGGACACGTTGGTGTCCCCGGGAATGAGAAGGCAGACACTGCGGCTGGACTTGCTGGAGAAAGAGAGCAAGTCACCTTCTCATTACTCCGCAGCGCCTCTTCCATCAAGGCCGCAGTGGACAGAGCGGCACTGAGAGCCACCCGCTGCCTCTTCGAGGAAGCAATGGAGGAGGGGTCAAGGTCGGTGACGTGGTACGCCACAGCAACCCGACGAGAACCCCTCACCCTTCCACCAGGTTTACCTCCAAGGGTGGTGTCCCGCCTAATCCGACTCCACCTTGGCTACCGATGTGCCTCACAGATCCTGCAGACTGCCCCTGACCAATGCCCGTACTGCTTCGAAATCGAGGATGATCCCCTCCACCATTACATCCTCCGATGCCCAGTGACCCAGGCCCTCCGCCACCATGTGGCCTGGATCCCGGACACAGACAACGAAGCAGCGGCACTAGCGATACCCTCTGCCTCAACTCAAATGCTCGCAAATCTTTTGTAGGCAGATACCCTCCACCTTAAAAAAATTGGGCCCTTTGCAGCAGTCAACCCCCCGACGGGCTCTTATTTAAAGCCCGTGTGCTCCCCCTGAAAAGGGAGCACAATAAAAAAACAACAACAACAAGCACTTAATCATGCTCACCTCAACTCCTGAGGAGAAACATCTTCCATATGCTGCTGAAGAAGGGTTCTTAGACCCGAAATCGCGATACAGCAACATGACAAGCTACAGCGAAGTCAAAAAAGTGATTACAAAAGAGAATAAGACACTCTTAAGCCCAAGGAGAAAATATCTTTAAGAAGATAATAAACGCTGAACTAGCTATCACTTTTAAACGATATATATATATATATATATACCTAAAATATATATATAATATTTTATATATATATATATATATATATTATATATATATATAATATATTATATAATATTATATAATATATATAATATATAGCGGAAAAGCCGCCCCCCGGGCGGCCTTTTTGGCTAGCTCCTGCGGAGGGCTATTGGTGGGCCTTTGGCCCACACCTGTGTTTGGTGGGCCTTTGGGCCCACCAAACACAGACCCAGATAGCCCCTTCTAGCTTTCCTGAAATCATGGATGTAGAAATGTATGTATTAACCCCAAAACCCATTCACATCCCCCAACCCATTCACTCACCCATTACCCATCACCCCCCAACCCATTCACTCGCCCATTACCCATCACCCCACCCATTCACTCACCCATTAGGGCTATGGTGGGCCCTTCGGCCCACCACCTGTGTTTGGTGGGCCGAAGGCCCACCAAACACAGACTCTCCAGATAGCCCCTTCAAACTTTCCGAAATCGTGGATGTAGAAATGTATGTTTTCCCCCCACCCATTCCTACCCTTACCATCACCCCCCCCCATTCACTCACCCATTACCCATCACCACACACCCATCACTCACCCTTTACCCACCCCCCCCCACCTATTCCTCACCCATCCCCCCCAAACCCCATTCACTCACCCATCACCCCACACCCATTCCCCATCACCCCACCCATTCACCCATCCCCATCACTTACATCAAGGTTTCCTAAAATTCTCGCAACCCACATTTTTTTTCACAATTCTCACTATAGGCTGCTAAAAAAAAAAAAAAAAAAAAGTGATCGGATCATCTCATAAGTGGCTTAAAACCTTTCCCTGGGCGAGCTGGTTCCAAAACTGTGACATATGATGGGGGCTCCGCCACGGGGGGCAGCACCTATCGCGGACACAGACAGACACACACTTTCGCTTATATTATTTTAGAATTTATATATATATATATAATTGGGATATTAGATAATTTAAGATATTAAGATATATATAATTTATATATAATAGATTTAAAGATAATATATTTATAGAATAATATATATAATATATAATAAATATTATTATAGATATAATATATATAGAATATATATAGTATATTTTATATAATAATATAATATTAATAAGTATATATAATTATATATTAATATTGAGATTTATAGTATATATATATAGATTATATAAAAGATATAAATATATATAAAGATATATAGATAATATATATAGATCTATATATAATATATATATATATATAAGAATATATAATATTATCTAATTTGATTTTATATATATATAGATATATTATAGATGAGAGATATTATTTTATAGATAATTATAATATATTTTTATATAGATATATATAATAGATATATGATTAATAGAAGATTATATATAGTTATTAGATATAATAATATAAAAATAGATAATATATAATGAGAAATATATATTATAAGATAGAAAATTTTAAAAATATAATAATATATATAAATAGAGAAATAATATAATATATATATTTTATATATATATTTTAGATTATATTAATAGAAATATATATATATATATAGATATAATAGAAAAATAAAATATATTTAGAAAAATTTTATATAAAATTATATAGTATATATAAGAAAAATATATTATATATATATATAATATATATATATATATTATATATGATATATTTAAATTAATATATAATATATATATATAGAATAAAATTATATATAATATATATATATATATTGATATAATTATATATATAAATTTTATAAAAGATATATATATATTTTTGTAATAAAATAATATATATAGATTAATATATATGATTTTAATTTTTATATGATATTATATATAAATTAATATATAATATATAAAATAAGTATAATATATATATATATATAATATAAATATTTTATAATATATATATTATAATATATAATATATATTATATATATAATTAATATATTTATATATAATAATATTATATATTTTATTATATATAATCTTATATAAAAAGATAATATATATTATATATTAGATATGTTATATAATATAAAATATATATTATATATATGTTATATATATATATAGTATATAAATTTATATATTAATATATATATATCATTTTATATATCTATATATTGATATATAATATAGATATATATATAATAATAAGGATACATAAAATATATAGTTAGATATTAGATATATAAGATATATATATATATATATTTATATATATATATATTATATAATATATATTTTATAAGATATTTAATTATATAACATATAGATATAATATTAGATATATGATAGATATATAATAAAATTTTATATATTTTAAAAGTTCATATATAGTTTGATATATATTAATTATATATAATATATATATATTTAAGATCTATAAAAATTTTATAATATTATATAGAATAGTAATATATAGAGAAAATAATTATTATAATATATAATATATATTTTTAATATAATATTATATATATAGATATATATGTATAAATATATATATATATAAAGATATATAAATATTAATATATATATAAAATATATATATATAATATAATTAAGGGTTAATATAAATATATAAAAAAAAAAAAAAAAAAAAAAAAAAAAAAAAAAAAAAAAAAAAAAAAAAAAAAAAAAAAAAAAAAAAAAAAAAAAAAAAAAAAAAAAAAAAAATTTTTTTTTTTTTTTTTTTTTTTTTTTTTTTTTTTTTTTTTTTTTTTTTTTTTTTTTTTTTTTTTTTTTTTTTTTTTTTTTTTTTTTTTTTTTTTTTTTTATATTATATATATTACTTTTTTTTTATTAATATATATATATATTATAAAAAATTTTGATTTTTTATTAATTATTATATAATATATTATTTATATTTTAAAATATTTATAAAAAAATATATAAAATATGTTATGTATTTTTAAAAAAAAAAAAAAAAAAAAAAAATATATACTATGTATGTATTTAATATA
>JACEEZ010001639.1:71197-75517 GCA_016584305.1 Chionoecetes opilio | reverse complement strand
AGGAGAGAGAGAGAGAGAGAGAGAAGACTATAATTATACCACCGTAGGACAAGCCCCACACCTTATCTCTATTCTTGGCTGACGGAGAGAGAGAGGAGAGAGAGAGAGAGCGAGAGAGAGGAGAGAGAGAGTGAGAGAGAGAAGAGAGAGAGAGAGACGAGAGACGAGGAGAGGAGAGAGAGAGAGAATTACAAAAAAAAAGAGAGATAACAGCCGATATCGCCGTTTTAACACCTACTTGCTGTCTGTCCAACATAACTTTTGGAAATGAAATGACATCAGCCAACAAAAGGAAACTTAAAAAAAAAAAAAAAAAAAAAAAAGTGCAAATAAAATAAAATCAAAAAAAGGTTATTTTCTTGGGAATTTCATGACTTCTCGATATTTAAGTCTTTTGATCTTTTATCTTTGCGTTTTATTTATTATTCTTTCTGTCTTTCTCTTTCATTATTTTATATAGTCAATTCTTTATTCTGTATTTTCTGTTATTCTTCTTCTCAAATTGTCTATCTATCTTTATTTAAGTTTTTATTTTTATTGTTTTGCTATATTTATTATTTTACTTATTATTCTCTGTCCTTTATTTATTACTAGCCGCAAAGCCGCCCTCCGGGCGGACTTTTTGGCTAGCTCCTGCGGAGGGCTATTGGCGGCCCACCACCTGTGTTTGGTGGGCCGAAGGCCCACCAAACACAGACTCTCCAGATAGCCCCTTCTAGCTTCCGAATCATGGATGTAGAAATGTATGTATTAACGCCCAAACCCCTTCACATCACCCCCAAACCCCTTCACTCACCCATTACCCCTCACCCCCACCCATTCACTCACCCATTACCCATCACCCCCCACCCATTCACTCACCCATTAACCCATCACCCCCACCCATTACCCATCACCACCACACCCATTCACTAACCCATTACCCATCACCCCCCACCTATTCCCTCACCCATCACCCATTCACTCACCCATAACCCCACACCCATTACCCATCACCCCACCCATTCACTCACCCATTACCCATCACCCTACATCAAAGTTTCCTCAATTCTCGCAACCCATTTTTCACAATTCTTGCTAATAGGCTGCTAAAAAAAATGAAGTGATCGGATCATCCTATAAGTGGGCTTACAGCCTTCCCCTGCTCGACCCGGTTCCAAAACTGTGCAATATGAGGGGATTGCGCCACAGGGGGCGGCACCTATCGCGGACACACAGACAAACACACACACACACACTTTCGCTTATATTATTATAGATTATTTGTCCTTTATTTATTATTATCTGTCCTTTATTTATTATTCTGTCCTTTATTTATTATTATTTGTCCTTTATTTATTATTATCTGTCCTTTATTTATTATTATCTGTCCTTTATTTATTATTATGTCCTTTATTTATTATTATCTGTCCTTTATTTATTATTATCTGTCCTTTATTTATTATTATCTGTCCTTTATTTATTATTATCTGTCCTTTATTTATTATTATGTCCTTTATTTATTATTATCTGTCCTTTATTTATTAGTATCTGTCCTTTATTTATTATTATCTGTCCTTTTTATTATTATCTGCCCTTTATTTATTATTATGTCCTTTATTTATTAGTATTTGTCCTTTATTTATTATTATCTGTCCTTTATTTATTATTATCTGTCCTTTATTTATTATTATCTGCCCTTTATTTATTATTATCTGTCCTTTATTTATTATCTGTCCTTTATTTATTATTATCTGTCCTTTATTTATTATTATCTGTCCTTTATTTATTATTATTTGTCCTTTATTTATTATTATCTGTCCTTTATTTATTATTATCTGTCCTTTATTTATTAGTATCTGTCCTTTATTTATTATTATCTGTCCTTTATTTATTATTATCTGTCCTTTATTTATTATTATCTGTCCTTTATTTACTAGTATCTGTCCTTTATTTATTATTATCTGTCCTTTATTTATTATTATCTGTCCTTTATTTATTATTATCTGTCCTTTATTTACTAGTATCTGTCCTTTATTTATTATTATCTGTCCTTTATTTATTATTATCTGTCGTTTATTTATTATTATCTGTCCTTTATTTATTATTATCTGTCGTTTATTTATTATTATCTGTCCTTTATTTATTATTATGTCCTTTATTTATTATTATCTGTCCTTTATTTATTATTATCTGTCCTTTATTTATTATTATTTGTCCTTTATTTATTATTATCTGTCCTTTATTTATTATTATCTGTCCTTTATTTATTATTATCTGTCCTTTATTTATTATTATCTGTCCTTTATTTATTATTATCTGCCCTTTATTTATTATTATCTGTCCTTTATTTATTATTATCTGTCCTTTATTTATTATTATCTGTCCTTTATTTATTATTATCTGCCCTTTATTTATTATTATCTGTCCTTTATTTATTATTCTGTCCTTTATTTATTATTATCTGTCCTTTATTTATTATTATCTGCCCTTTATTTATTATTTTGATAAAGACAAATAAAGTTAATTTAGTAAAGAAGTTATAATAAAACTAGAAAATTTATAAACTAGAAACCTAGAAACTTAGAAATTAGAGAACTGAAAAATAGTTCATTATTCTTATTATTTATTCTTCTTAATACTTATTATTGTCTTTATTTATTATTATTTCTATCTTTCTATTCTTTATTTATTTATTATTCTTTCAATCTCTTTCTCTTTCTTTTCTTCTTTCTTTCTTTATTATTCTTTCAATCTCTTTCTCTTCTTTCTTTCTTTCTTATTCTTTCTATCTTTCTTTTCTTTTCTTTCTTTCTTTCTTTATTATTCTATCTCTTTCTTTCTTTTCTTCTTTCTTTTTCTTTTCTTCTTTCTTTCTTTATTATTCTTTCTATCTCTTTCTTTTCTTCTTTCTTTCTTTCTTTCAATCTCTTTCTTTTCTTTTCTTTCTTTCTTTATTATTCTTTCAATCTCTTTCTCTTTCTTTTCTTTCTTTCTTTCTTTATTATTCTTTCAATCTCTTTCTCTTTCTTTTCTTCTTTCTTTCTTTCTTTATTATTCTTTCTATCTTTCTTCTTTTCTTTCTTTTTCTTTATTATTCTTTCAATCTCTTTCTCTTTCTTTTCTTCTTTCTTTCTTTCTTTCTTTCTTATTCTATCTCTTTCTCTTCTTTCGTTCTTTCTTTATTATTCTTTCTATCTCTTTCTCTTCTTTCTTTCTTTTTTCTATTCTGTATTTATGTTATTCTTTCTATCTATCTATCTTCCTTTCTTTCTCTTTCTATTCTTTCTATTCTTTATACTTATTATTCTCTTTATTTATTATTCTTTGTATCTCTTTCTTTTCTTCTTTCTTTCTTTCTTTATTATTCTTTCTATCTCTTTCTCTTTCTTTCTTTCTCATTCTTTATTTTCTATTATTCTTAATTCTTTTATTTTCTATCACTATTTTTTTTCGCTATCAATATTTATTTATCTTTATTTACGTTTCGATAAATATTGTTTTGCAGGAATGATGACGATAATAATAGTAATAATAATAATAATAATAATAATAATAATAATAATAATAATAATAATAGCTATCAAATAAACTAGTGAAAAAAATATTTTCACTATGAGAGGCAGCCATCACACACCATTGCATCACCCTCTCTCTCTCTCTCTCTCTCTCTCTCTCTCTCTCTCTCTCTCTCTCTCTCTCTCTCTCTCTCTCTCTCTCTCTCTCTCTCTCACCCCTGTATTTACCTGCCTCCCATCACCCTCCATACCCCGCTAATTACCGTAATCAGAACAGGTAAAGCCAGGTAATTACCCCCCTACTCCCCCTCCTGCCCCCCCTTATTAATTACCTTACCTTATTTAACGCATATATATATTAAAAATGATAAGATCCTATAACTACTTTCCTACACCTGTTGGACATACCTGTGACTGTTGTTAATCAAGGGTCGTTAAGGGTCGTTTCTCCTTAATTACCCTGAGGTTGTTAAGTAGTTGTTGTCTTACCTTAGATCCTGAAGAAAAAAAAACATAAATATTATAAATAAGAAATAATGTAAAATAATGAAAAATAATAAATGTAAGAAATAATAAAATAAGAAATAAAATAAAATAAAATAAAATAATATAGAAAAGATTAGATAAAATATATTAATATATAAATTTCGATAAAGATAAATAGAATATATATAGAAATAAATTTATTATTAGATAGATTGATTAAAAATGTATTGTTTGTAATTGCTATATAGGTAGTAGTAGTAGTAGTAGTAGTAGTAGTAGTAGTAGTAGTAGTAGTAGTAGTAGTCAGTGCTGGGCGTCGCGGAATTATAGTCCGCGA